>JARHVA010009273.1:230000-338180 GCA_037957365.1 Torreya grandis
GGAAAAAAATCTTTGGAATTCTAGTTTAAAATGAAATTAGTATTTACTTTTAGCAAAAGCATTATCTTTTATTATAATTCGACAATATATTTCTTCAAATGTATAGCACATGTAATTTTAACTTTATATCCAATGCAATTGTGGACCAAATCATTATTAAACATGAGAAGAGAAACCAAAAACCAGATTACAATTTCCTTGAAATAAGAGGGAATAGAATTATAATCAAAATGGTGCAAAAAACTTAAAATATTATATTTTAAATGAAATCTTGCTTTGTTTTTTAAATGGAATATTATTCATAACATAAGTGTTGGTCTCAATTTGTGACTCATAATAGAAATGGTTATGAGGCTAACCATTATAATGGGACAAAGGGAAATAACAATACATGGAATTTAATGTCCCCTCATTTTTAGGATCTAGATGGTTGAATTCAAGGGTTGATAACTTTCCAGTCATTTAGTTGGGTGAGCAATAACAATTAACCATCAAAAGTTTGATCCACTCCAAGTTGTCCAAGAAATGTTATTAATGTTTGATTAAGTCCTTTCTTCCTTGTTCATATATATATCACACAATCATAAAATGGGCAAAATATTTATAAAAAAAGGATAAAATGGGAGAAATACTAAGGCATAAAATTAAGTGGTTCCTTGACTAAAATAAGATTGTTAATGCTAAAAATCTAAAGCATGCCTAATCACAATTATACTATCATGTACCATGTTTAGTTTTAACACAAATTGAAGCAAATAAATGTTTAGGATTATGAAGAATTAACTTAAAATATTAACCAAAAATTATATTTAATAAAATCATATGAAATCCCTATAGTTATTGCACATAATGGATTGACACCTCTTAAATTTTTAAAAAATGGAAATTTAGAACCAATTAGACTAGTTATTGCATAATCTAACTACATATTCATTAGTAAACAAATATTTTAATTTATTATTAACATTAATAAATTCTATTCCATCAAGAAACAAAGGAAATTACTAAAGAAAAACGTGAATTTACAACCAGACTGGTATCTATTTTAGTGTTATTACAAAAGCATTTAAGTGTGCCCTCTAAGAAGATAAGTTCAAGCCAAAACAAAACAAGAAAAAGATAAAATTGGACCTATCACAATATATTCAAAGTTTTGATGCATAATATATACCCCTTTATACAATAATGTGGACTATCTTTTATGGAAAAGAGAATGGGACTTGTCTCTAAGTAGTGCAAGGATCCCATCTATAACCATGATTACCACTCCAGGCTACTGCAAGTGCAATAAATTAGAATATTCTTTCCATTATCAAAGGAAACTAAAATTTTATTTATCTTTTATTCATAGTTATGATACTTGTTCAATTTAAATGATACCCCACTTATCCCTTTTGGACCAAGTATTTTGAATGATTCTTATATTTGGCCCACTTAGGAGAATATTTAGGTCAATAAGCCACCATCTTGCTCCACGTACCTCCTTTGACTAGTTAGACTCCTCAAAATCTATCTTGACTGATTATTCTATTGTTTTCCTCAATTTGTACCACTTTGACATTTTGATAAGCTATCAAATTTAACCTATGATGGATTTTATGATGATTTGGTTAGTTAACATGGTTCAGATTGATTTTCACTTTATTTCATTGAGATCCTTTCTCCACTTGGTGATTCTCAATTTTGCATTTCTTTTCCTTTGTTAGGCTATTATATTTTTCCGTTGGGTCCCACTTTTCAACCTAGTAGCTTGTCATTTACCCTAGGATTTACTTTGATATTTAATTGTCATCATTATGGCCTTGTGGCTTCTTCTTGGCTTCGTAGGCTCTTTGTGCTTTGGGATAATGTTGTAATACCCTTGAGATCTTGGGCTCCTAAGAGTGTTTCATAAGGAATCTTCTTGGGTCCATAGGCATTTACCAATGTTGTTTAACTCTTGGGATTTGGGTTAATATTGTAATCTCTCTGATCTCTTAGGATTCTAAGAGGGTGTCAAGTGGCATCCTCTTACAAGCTCAGAGGAATGGATCTTTACCAATGTCAATTAACTTTTGGGTTGATAGGATAATGCCTTAATGATTTTGAGGTTTTGAGAAGATGAGGGTCTAATAGGTTGGGTCACTAGGATTGTGCCACATGGTGTGATCTCAGGGCCTTGGGGATTTAAATAGAATTCATCATTTTTAAAAAAAATATTTGACTCTAAATCCTGCATCTACTGGATTTGGATGAGTGGAAGGATATAAGGACCCATATAAGTCTTTAAAACCTATGAGAGAATATAAAGCAACAAAAGAACTAAGGAAAATGAATTCATTACTAAGTTATCCAAAAAATGAGAAAATCCACTAAGGCATAAAATAAAGGTCAGATTCTAAGATTGAACACAGAATAGAAGTCATTAGTCTATAGCAATTAATTCACATCATTTTCAAGGTTTGAATAATTTATGAATAACCAAGTCTAAAATTGAATATCAACTGAGTCTTTATAATGGTAAATTATAAAGACTTGGTCATGTTAAAATTGAAATAGATTTTTTTAGAGATATAATTAGATTAGGTAGAATTGACATGGAACTTTTTATATTCAAAATACTTTAATTCAGACTTGGTTAAATCAAGAAACATTTAGAAGGTGGGACTTCACAACTAGGGACCTGTAAACCAAAGACAAAACTAGAACAAGAGGGTCCCCAGTTGAAATCTAAAAATGGGGCTTGTTGAACACAATAAATGGTGACCCCTATAGTGATAATGTTGCATTAGAATTTATAACCTTGACTATTAATCTTCACACCTAAACATTAAACATAAACTACAAATAATTCATTAGATAAAATCAGAAAGATGAAGACACTAAAAGTGTGATTCAACATGTGACATATTGAGTTCCATTTCATCCTTAGACCATCAATGTGTGTAAAAGTGATTGATTATTTTATAGCTCTTGAACTTGCATGATATAATTCAAGCTTGTCTAAGAAATCACATTTTTTTAGAGGGATAATATTAGTTTTTTAGCTTGAGGAGAATGGTATGGATTTTGCTTTTTTACCAACCAATCATATATAGCCCTGATATAGATACCTTTGTTCCCTCTCAAAACCTTTCTCCACTACCATCCAAGATAGGAAGCCTACAATGGAGATTGCCTGAATCACCCTTTTGAAAAAGACTTAAATTTTGAAATTTTATTTAATTTCTTGAAAATTTCTTTGAATTTTTTTTGTAGTTATGTCTATTGAGGGTTGAGAACCAATACATGGGTATAATGTTAGACTCATAAATTTTATATTACTAAGACAAATGAAAACTAAATTAGTGCTTCTATTTTATTCAGTCATTCAATAAAGTGCAATTGATGGTTTAGACAAAATAAATAAATTATTTTACATTCACAAGTTATGTTCTGAATCAATAGCCTTCAAGATTCTAAAAATGTATAAAATAATTACTTCCAATTCATGAAGTTGTTCAAGAATGACTAGTTACTATCTAAATTCTAAAATATGAATGGTACTCATGTATTTAGTCATAATTTGAAGTGACCAGCCTAAAACAAAACAACAAAATCTTAATTTCAACATATTGTTTTTATGTCTTCTACTTCTTTTCAAGCCTAGTATTGATGCAATGGTGGTTGTACATAGGATTTTTTTTATGGTTATAATTATAGTTAATGAGTTACAATGGAATATCTAAAATAATAATGTCAAGAGACCACCTCCAACATAATTGATTTATCATGGTATGCAAGTAATTAGCCTCAATCAATTTTTTTTTAGAGAAACACACTGAAAAGACACTAGGGGCTCAAATGAAACAAGCCAACTCAAATGAGTTGGGGGAAATAAACATAAAATAATAAATAAATCAAATGAATGAACAATAAAAACCAAACCTAATCTAAGAAAACATGAAACACTGTACAATATATACATGAAAAAAACCTCCTAACTCATTCTAAAATGGTGTTGGATGGAACAACTGAGAAGTAATGCTTTAGAAACTATCTATTGACTGGTAGCTATAGATCATTCCCTTGTAGATATTTTAATTTGAAAGCATTTTATCCTAGAAACTATATAATTTGATAAGGACCAGTCCAAAGAGGAATTAGCCTATAATGTTGACCTTTATTCTCATGGGATTTGTCCCATAATAAAACCAAGTCTAAAATGTGAAAGCATTTCACTTATTATTTTCTATCAAACCATATTTTAGTAGTTGCCTAGTTCTTTCTAAAATTCTTCATCTCTCATATCATCCATATAAATCAAATCTAACAGTTTAGATTGGCCTATTTAATTTTATTCCATGTAGTCATAGATGAATTAATATGTGCATCTCTTGAGTGTCATTAGCAATATTAGCTCCAAACCATAAACCAACATGAAATGGGATCTCTTGAGATCTACCTTGTATTTGATCTGATCATCCCATAAATCATACTTGAGTAGAAGATACTAATTGTGTGGGTTCTCTTCCACTAATTTATTAAGGACATTCAGTAAGTTCTTATTTTTTGACCTAGTAAAACTATTTACTTGTGGGTAATAGTTTAAAGATAAATTTGATGTTGTTTTGTTTTGATATGACCACTTAATCAACTCAGCTAACTGGAAGGTAGACCCATTATCACACATAAGTTTTAAAGGGGTGTCGAATCTAGTTATAGTGTGCTCTTCAAGGAATATGATCACTTCCTCAATATTTTTATTCTTGGTTTCTTTGACTTCAGTCCATCTTGTGCAATAGTTAGTAACTATAATGATGAATCTATGGCTAGTTGAAGTGTTTGGATTTATGACTCCCATGAAGTATAAAACCTATTAACCAAAGGAACACTCCTTAATTACTAATTTAAGAGGCATATAATCATGATTTTTAATTTTTACAAAGGTTTGATAGATATGAGAAGATTTCACATGAGTATGAGCATCCTTATATAATTTTGGACATTAATAAGTAACCCTTGTGATGTTGTGGGTTATCACACTTCTAGAAGGATGGTTGGTGCCTAATTTATCATGGAAGGAAGTATTGACATATATTGCTTCCTCTTCTATTAAACATCTTAGTAAAATTCCTTCATGATTTCCATGGTACAAGACACCTTTATTTACCTTTTAGTGGGCATAATTTGACCATAATCTTATTTTATGTGTCTTACCAAAGCCAACTTATGGAATACCATACTGCAAGTAATGAGAATTAAAGTCATACCATGGGATGTGCTTTAGTTTAAATTGATTCACTTAGACTTTAGCAACACTAGGGTCAATTTCAGAGATCAATTATGACATACCTTGACCTTGAACTAGCTTTATAGGCCTAACCTCAATGTCATATTCTTGAAGTTTTGAGACCCAACATCTTATTATTTCTCCAAGTTAATTTTTCCCCAACATTATTTTGATAGCAAGATCCAAAACCATAGCATAAATTTTGTTCCTTGGGATGCAATGTCTGAATTTATTTGCCACCTATACTAGTTCATAAGATTGTTTATCCAAAATAGGGTACTTTAAATCAACTTCCTTCAAATTGGTGCTCATGAATGCTATAGGATGCTCTCCATATTCCAATTTCTAAGTAAGGATGGTAGCAATGTTATGATTAGATGCAAATGAACATGAAATATTTTATGTAATTTTGGCTAATTAAAATGGAAAAATATTATGGAATATTTAATTATTGAAAGGCTTTATTTGAGGTAGGCATCCACTCAGCTGTATCTCCATATTTAAACATGGAATTCAATGGTTTATTTATCTTTTTAAAACCTAAAATTAATTTCCATACAAAATTAATTTTACCAAAAAAAAATTCTAGTTCCTTCTTATTAGTTGGTAATTGAATTTTGAAAATGGTATTGGCTTTATCAGGGTCAATTTACATAGAGAAACTCACTAAAGAGAGCAACCATCACACTAGATTTCATAACTAATTAGAAACAAGTTTTACACAAACCTCCATCCTACCCTTTTTACCTTTTTTTAATTTTTCACCTCCTACCAAATTCCTTGATCGGCCTCTACCATGATAATCTACCTATCAAAAGTTTATAGATCAAAACTCAACTATAATAGTGATTTCCTTTTAGAATTTGAGTTATTAGATTCATGACCTCTCTTCACTCCCCCTGTCAGAGATGTTGGAACTAAATTTTGAACATTTTCTATATCTCCCTTAGGATTTGTCATTTCTTCATCAATAGTGGCAGGAGAACCTACATTGTTTTCTTTACTTATCTCTTTATTTTCTTGAGTACCTACATTCTTGAAAATATCTTTAGTTACTAATTTTTTGTCTAGTTAGCTCCACCTTTTAGAAATGATGTTTGCTCTTTATTTCTTATATGCTTGAGGTATGCTTTGAGGACATGAAGCATGTTGATGTCCCATTAATTTCTAGGTGTGGCATCTAAAATCATTATTTTCATAGTCCAACATTTGAAAATGCTAGGATTGACTATATTTAAGAATAATTTTATCTGGTAATCCTTTTCTCAAGTCAATATCCACACATATGCAAGCTTATATACACAAACTTGTTATGGCTCTCTTTATATCTAGTTTGATGAAGGTGCCCAAAGCAATAATTATCTCCTTGGATGCATGCCAAAAGTGCAAAGGTAAATTAGGGATCCATACCCATACTAACATCTTTGACATTGATAGTGTGTTTGGGTCAAAATATGGGAACCACATAGTGATAAATCAACATAGTTTCCAAAAACCATGGGCCTTTCAAACAACACTTTTGATAATATTTATCTTATGTGAAGTGAATAATAAATAACCCTTTGGAGCATAAGGATATCTTACATTGGTTTGTTCATGTTTTAAAAACCCATTTATATAATGCCTCCATTGAAGGCCAAAGGTCATTGAATCAACATATGACTCCATTATCTAATAGAATAGAGTGGTATTCATCCACTAATTCATTTATGACTTCTACAAAAGGTACTTCCTCAACTTGTTCTACAATATAGACATTGGAAGTAGAGATAGGATTCTTAGCATTTGAGTTGGTGATAGATTTTTTAACCACTTCTTTGAAATTTGTAAGGGTTTTATTTATTATTTCTTTGGGAAACTTGACTTTAGATGATGATGGAATTCTAGTTCCTAATACACCTACTTTTAATCTCAACATCATAAAAAGTGTGGAGTTTTTTACTATATCATATTTTGATAGTAATGAGAAATCCTCAAGTTATTTACCCTCATTTTTAAGACATTGGCACATTTTTAGAATCCTTTATAAGAGTTTTATTCTATATTTTAAAGCAACCACATAGTCTAGAAGTTAAATATAGAGGCATATGGTTTTACCAGTGACTATGCAAATCATTATCAAATGCCCAATATTATTCTTTGTAGTTGGCTAATAAGGAATCTTATATTTGATAATTTTAATAGTGTCTAGAGATTTAGTTGTAAGAGTTATGGTATTCTCCTTAATAGTATTCAACAGTGGTATTCTCTATAGCTTAGACTAGACTAATTATCCCTTTTAGACTACCTGATCTAATATCAAAAATATATGATAGAGGATTTTTAGTCATACATTTTGACAAACACTTTGCATTCATCCTTTTTTTTCTTCTTTGCCTAAAGTGCACAAGCCAACTAGAATTTGTATATAAGGTAGCGTTCCTCAAAATGGTGCCTAAAATTCTCAATAGGATTTATTGTAGGGTCATGTGGTTGAAATGGGACACTAAAATTTACAAGTTTCATCACTCTATTTGGATAAAAAGATAAAGGTATGAAGCAATGACCAATCATGGCTAATCACAAAGACCTTGTTTTGGCTAAAAGCATCAAGTAGGCCAATCAAGTCCCCCATTAAATGAAAAAGAGCATAATAATGAAAAAATTGAGCAACATAGATGTCTCTATATCTTCTCATTTCAAGGGGCACTACGTGATAACCTACCTCTACTAGTGTTACTATTTGGTGCTACCATAAATACAAAAGTTTTAGAAAATCATGTATCAACAATGCCACAAGACTTGAGCTATGTTCTACAATGTGTATGTAGATTCAATTGGTGTAGATGATCCTATGCATTACATCCCCTATAATTTTTGATGAAATACTTTGTTTCTAAAAAAACCCAATTTTATTAATTTTTCCTCTACCCATGAGATGGTACACAAATTTCTTTCTCCCAAAAAACCTGTTAGTTGATAAAGAAATCGATGACTTTTCATGATCATCAAATGATGAAGAAGAATGGTGGGCATGAATTTTTATCATTATGATATCCATTAAACATTAGATATGTTGGAATAATAATGATTGAGAAGGTGGGGTTCATCAATCTTCAAAACATTCATTTTATTCAACTTAACAATCATGAACCATTCATACAAGTACATAGGTCTTAGCAAGCATAAGCAATCATATAAGAACATGAAATAAGATAACATATCTTATATGTGGGAAACCCTCAAGGGGAAGAAAACCCATCGATATTTTAAAATTGACTACAGTCTTCTAAGATAAAAACTAATGTTTATTTAAGCACCAACTTTACATGGAACACCAACCCCAACTAAATAATCACCAACCTAGCTAGGTTTTAGCAAGCACCCACTTGAAAGGAGGTACCAACCCCCTAGATGACTCAGTACCAACATATCCACCTGATTTCTTTAATTACCTTTAGAACACTAAGTTTATCAACTAATATATGATGACCACCTCTTCATCTCTTCACATTCTTATCCCTTTCAAACTGCCTTCTAGGCCTCTTTATTCATATAGGTCTCTTCAAGATTGATTAGGTCATATGACCTTGATATTCATAATCAAACCATATATTATATATTCATTAATATTTATCTACACCCCTATTATGGTCTACATTACCTCATTATACTCATAAAAGTGCTCTTTCATTCATTTTCACTCTTTACACTCTAACTCACTCAATTAGGCTTAATTGGTCTTGCTCTTATACAAATCACTTGATCTCAAACACCTTGGTTGTAAATATAAACTTTAAAACTTGTATTACCCTTATAATATGTATTATAACACATTTAAAATATAAACCAAATAATACATTATTTTGGCCACAACTTATCAGACCAAATCCTCTTTTAGGCCTTAACGAGACATAATTCAATTAGGCCTACTTTGGAAACATGTTACCTCATGACCCATTAAAAAAACACTTAATTAAAGGAAAATATAATTTCAAAAATCCTTATCAAAATTTTATTTAATTCCACAACACCTTCTGGGTCCAACTACCACTTGAACCCCTTCTCAAAACATTGTTCACAATAGGCCTTCATATACACAAAAATTCTATCGTAAACAACTGAAGCATAATTTTTTTTCCAAATAAACATAAAAATAAATCACATATTAAAATACCTAATAACCTAAAGGTCATCAAAAAAATCATTATATACTTTGACTCAGGGTATATAGGCTCAAACTTTTCTTTGTAAAATGCTCACTCTGAATTATCAACTACCCTCAAAACACAGTCATGGAAACTTTAAATTATAACACATGAAAATAACACAATGAAAGAATTAAAATGAATTAAAATGATCTTAAAACATCCTTATAACAAATTTTGACAAAAATATCATAAGCTCTAATGGTAACTTTTGGTCTTGTAGACTAATTTATTGAACTTCTTTCTCACAAACCTCACTCAGCCAAACAAGCCATTTTGGCTTTGATATTTTTACTACTTTAAATAACTACCAAACCTTATAAAAATAATAAATAAGACATATAAGTCCCAAAAAACATATACATGCACTTATATCCATAAATATTTTATGAAATCATTTCAAAATTCACCCTGTCATATTGTCTGGGTTTTGCACTATTTTTCTTCATTAGGCCTACTAGCGACTGGCCAACTTGGATCACAAAATTTAAAAAATTTAGGGATATAAATTGTAAAAAAAACTAATAGACACAAACTACAAGTCTCAAGCTTTTTCCTCCATTTATTAATCAATTTTGACTTGGTCAACTCTCAGTGCTACAACAAATCTCTAAGAAAAAAGGCCTTTCCTATATCATTCACTCTCTCATCTAAAGACTCAATTACACATATAGATGATTGGGAGAGTTTAATACAATATAAAATAACCAAATTATCCATACCAATCCATTATATAAAATTTAGAACAACTTATTTCATATCGGGTCACTATTAGGGTTCTTTGAGGGTTTAAACCATCTTCCACTATTAGTAATCATTCATAAAGCTTATACCCTCATTGTAAAAACCATTGCCTAGAATTTTGAATTGATACCCTTCCTCATCTACCATGATTATATTAGTTTCTCATGTAAAGTATGTACATGCCAATGAACACTTGAAAAACCTTCTCAGGTAGATAATTGTTCATCTTGTGCACTTGAATGTATTAGTTTTTCATTTTGATTGGTACAAAATTATCTACCTAGGTTGAATGTATTATTTGAAAACTTATACTAAATGAAAGTAATTTCTAAAGTTCCTTCAAAATGAGTGGCTCAAGAATAGGATTGACTGGTCTATAATACTATCTAAATCACTTCTTATCAAGTTTCACAAGCATATTATGCATCATGACATTGAGATTAAACAACTTCAAGTCACCATAAGTCTAAGCAATGATGTCTTGGTAGTAGGTTAACATCTTTTTTAAACTTTGCATTTATTCATTGCTAAATTCTATCCCTATAATGATGTTTCAAGGTTGATCAAGTGTTCCCATGTTAATAATCCATGACCTCTAATTAGGAAAAACAACTCTTTCAAGTCTAGTTTTAGGCCTTTCTAAGTCATACAATCTTTCCAATGATATCATTCCATTTGGAATTTGATTATCCTTAAGGTTTAGAACTCCATAGATACCACAATGCTCTTCATCTAGATCATTCCTCTCATTTTCATCAACCACCTAAATTTCAAAAACATTAAAATTAAAAATAAAATCTTGAATGTGTCTATCATCATCAAACACTTGAGAATTCTTCACATTATCAGGTACAAAGGGGAATGAAACCAATTCAATAGAAAAAATTTACAAATTCATATTATCAAAAGGTGTAAAGTTATCAAAAAAATAATAAGTGAGTTTGTCATGGCAATATCAATTATAGGAATGAAAATAATGTTATATGCATTGAAGTATTTTGTTAAATCTAAAGCATGATGCTTATAATTCTTCAAATGATAAATATTACGTTGAAATTTATTCCTTACCTAATTGAAAACTAATTTAGAATCACCATATACCTTTAATTGATGGACATTATACTTGGTCGTAAACTATAAGCTTAAGATTAGTGCCTTGTATTATGATATGTTATTAGTATAGTGGAATTGCAATCTATATGCAGCTATATATTTTTTACCAAAAGGATAAATAAGTAGAATACTTGATCTTTATTTTTAATTATATCATGATCTATCAAAATATAAAGACCACATACCTAAATTGTAGTCTTGGTTGTGTTTTCATTTGTTTGTTGGTTTGGTGGTCAGGGTATAGACTCCTAAATCCATGGAGGTAAAATTGAATTATTCATTAACTCCATTGTATTATGTAATCATCATCTACATGTGTGGATCTATGTCAATCCTTATCTAATTTATGAATCCTCTTCATGGAAGTCACATATGGGAGAATTTTGGTGCCATATAACCATTAAGAGATTTGGACTAATCTCTACTTAGTAGTATGCCATATGGCTTTGGTATTTCAATACTTGTATGTCTATGAACTATTGAATTTTTAGTTCACCTTGTCATTAATTTAGGAAAATTCAATAATTATATTACAACCCTAGCTTTAGACTTATCTAATTGAAAGACTACCTTGTATAATTTTATAAGGACTAATCTTAGTTTTCTATAAATTCATGTAAGCATGACATTTTATGTGTCTAAATCAACTAGGTAATTGTACAAATTCTTTCCAAATATTTAGATCATAATTAAGACTAGTGGAACCTCAATCTTGGATTTGTGTATCATAACATTGATATTGGTTGTAACCTTATTTTTTGGCTGAGTGCTCTTATTTATAAGAGACTTGAGGAGTAAACCCATTTGTTCAATAGTTTATGCCAATTCTTGTAGGGTTATATTGGCTTTTATATTTTTCATGTTCTCAACCATGTCATTATAATATACCTATACAATAGTATATATTATATGTTGGGGATAAAATAGTAGTAGAATGAATAGTAGTGAATGGTAAAGAATATTAATAATAATCCCACATGCAAAGAATAGAAGAGTGAGATAGATTAGAATAGTATAAATAGAGAGGCATAGGCCATTTTAATACATCCAAACAAATATATCAATCAAAGTTGAATACTCTAATAAGGAGGTAGCCCCATTAAAGTGGCAAGATATTATGGAGTTACTCCTTCCCGCCAAAAAGGAATATTTTAATTTATGTTAATATAGTTAGTATTTCATTTTTATGAGTATAGAGGTTCTTAATATTTGTTATCATAACTCTTTCTAGGGCCATTTCTATGCATTTTTTTCTATTGTAGTAGGAGGTTATGCAAGTAGGAGTTTTTAGTTTTGCTTACCATATTCTCTAACATTGCCATAATAAGATCCTGGTGATCAAAAAGTGGATAAAAATTGTGTTTATTTATGTTTTAGGAGAGAATTAGTTTCATTTTTATGGGTTCGGTTTGTGTATGAGAGTAATCTAAAATTGAGTTAGAGAGAATATTTGTTAAGAATTTGGTTTTGGAAGTAACATTTTTTAGAATTATAGAGGTATTGTGGTGAGTTTTTTTTATAGTAGGGACATTTGGGAGCTTCATGGAGAATGTCCAAGAAGTTCAAATTTCTATTTTTTATCCTCCAAAAAACCTGATTGTTCTTCTTCAAATTATTCTCAACTAGTATTGAATTGAGCCAAATAATTTTTGGGTTTGGTGCATATTATTTTTAGCTTTCCATAATTTTTTTAAATTTTAAAATTAATTAGGTATTGTAAAATTTATTGAAATTTTAGTAACTAATACAATTTAAAAATACTACTTGTCATGAATATTTCATTTAGAATAATGCATAAATTAAACAATACTATAGATGAATTCAGTAGTAATATGCATGCTATTTTAGATAGATTTTAGCTTAAATTCCATATAACCACACAATATGGAGAGGAAATTAATGCATGGCTAGATTAGAAGCATAACTATAGTGAATGGTATCAATAATTATTTCCTATAAATAAAGAATATGAAGCTGAAATCATTACATTAATGGATTTCAAAGTTAGTTTTAGAGCATGGCATGAGGATATCTTTCATTTGGATGAGAGTGATTTATTTGGTCTTATATTCATCGAGTCATCCATACATATGATAGACACTTCTTTTCTTTTGTCCTTCAATGATTCCAACAATTTAGTGCATTTTTTTATGGGATTAGCTACTCTAAATATACTGTTTGGAAATAAAAATGCTAAGGGGGATGGTATGTATCCTCCATTGGATTATTAGACCAACTATTTTGAGTACCCTTGTTCTATATTTGAGATGATGATCATCATGATTCAACTTTTAGTGCTTGAATCTAACCTCATGACTTCCATATTTCAATTTAAGGTTATTACATCCTTAGCTCTTTGTGCACTTCAACCTCATGTTCTAGTACTTCATTTCACATTGTTAATCTACCTACTCATCTCCAACCATAAGAATAATAAGTGTAAGTATAAAAGAATTCATATATGTGCCTCCATTTGGTATTTTACATATTTTTGATATGCAATTCATCACATGTTTCAAGGAAGAAACATGTCAAGGAAGATGGAACATAATATACCTATATAGGGATATATATTGTATATTGGGGATATAATAGTAGTGAATAGTAATAATAATCCCACATTCATATAATAGAAGAGAGGGATAGATTATAATAGTATAAATAGATGGGAATATGCCACTTTAATATATCCAAGCAAATATATCAATTAGAGTTGAATACACTGATAAGGAGGTTGCCCCCTTGAAGTGGCAAGTGATTGTGGAGTTATTTCTTTCCACCAAAAAATAATATTATAATTTATGTCAATATAGTTAGTATTTCATTTTTATGAGTATAAGGTTCTTAATAGTCATAGTTGGTCTTATTAGTGGTAGGTTGATTGTTTCTTAAATTTTATGGGGGTGGATCATTCCTATATTTTGGTTCATGAGGAGTAACAACATTATTAGGTGGTGTTGAGTTTGTTAAGGGCTAGTGTGCCATACTCCTAAGGGTATAATTCCCCCTTTATAACTATTACATAAACTAAATATCATTGGTGTTCTCATTAGGTTCATTATCTCTTTCACTAGGAAAGTCTAGGGTCTCTAAAACCATTATTATGTTAGGTTATTTAGATGAACTAGGAACATCAAGGTGACCTGCAATATTCTAGTTATTTGGAATAACCTCATATTCATCAATCTCCTTTTGTATAATTTTGAAGTCATTAAAAAACTCAACATAATCAATATCCCCATGTTGGGTTATGTTATGTACATGAAACTAGTTGATTAGGGTGATCTCCATGATGTTGATTTTAGGCATCCTAATAGATGGAGACATAACTTGATTGCCTTACCTATTGTTAGGTTTATAACTACAATGATAAGTGAAATTTAGGGCATAATTTCCAATGTTTGAGCTATCCACTTATTTTTAAAAATTAAGGAAATTATTGATCAACCTCTAGACCATCATTTGCATTACGTCTAGCTCAAGATTAGATGTTTCTTGATTGGAAGTCTACATGTTATTAGTCACAATTGGGACCATAACTTATTATAGTATCATAACATAGCCTCATTACCAACAAAATTTATAAATCCCAAATTTTGATTTAGAATAACATGGAGTAGATGAAGTTAATTCATGATCAAGAGAGGTTATAACAATAGAACATTTTGGTTTACATGTATGATTGGATTCAATGTTGGCATGTATAGGAGGATATTAGGAATATGGGCCATCATTTTCCCTTATGTATTGATCTTCCTATCCATTTTTCTTACCTCTGCATAAGTGAGGAGCATATCTATGATATTTATATCCCTCCACAAAAACATGGTTTTCCAAGGGTTTAAGGTATTCTTAAACATTTATAATACTAACTAATCATCTTGTTTATATAGGGTTGTCACCATAATATACATCTTTTGAAAGTGGGAATTAAAATTTCATATAGGTTCATTGGGATCCCTTATCAAGAAAGTAAACTATTGATATAGAACACTAGGGTCTATCACCTAACCAAACTAGTCTAAAAACATGCTACTCAATTGATTTTAGCTTCTAATTAAATTCTTAGGGAAGTTATGGAACTAGTCATAGGCCACATCAAGCAAGGTGAAAGGTAATAACCTATAGGCTACATATGCATGCTCAACATTGAGTAACCTGAGGCTAGTTTTGTAAGATGTGATATATTCTTCAATAGTCCTCCCAGTACTTAGGGTGACTTGAAAGTTACCTCTCAAGTTTCCTAGGTAAATCATGTGTCTCATGGAAAATTTATTGTAGATTTTGATAACTAAGAAATGGGTGTATAAATAGGTAGGGGTATATTATAGGTAAGTTGAGAGGATGAAATAGTATGGGTAGTTAAAGGTATTGGTCTCCTTAAAGTAGTTTATGTTTTCCTAAAATTTTGTAATGGGGATACAATAATTCTACCTCTGATTTCTTGAGATTTAGTGATTCATTCAACATGATCCATATTTCTTAAGATATCAAATATGAGTTAGAGATATTAATACCAATAACCTTAAACTAATAAAACATGAAATATAGAGAATCTAGAAATCGATGCAGATATTAAATTAAAATGACATAAAGTATCTAAAATTGCAAAATAGATAGAAAGCCCAAAGGTTCAATCCCTCCTTCTAGTGCCACTTTCTATTGGTTATTATGTTTTTAGAATGTATATCTTCAATATTTTCATAAAAGTATGGTTAAGATAAGCAAAGTGATAAAAAAAATATTAAAGACACACCTAGGACCTCATATCTCAACAAAATACCAAAGAGACTACAAATGTATAAAGATTCACACCATGCAAACCTCCTTTGTAGCTTGATTATTGTTGGGATGCAGCTCAAATGTATATTTTAGATGGTCTTTGTCAATGAAAATTTTAAGTTAATAATCTCCATAAAATATATGGATTGTGAATAAATTGATCAAAGAGCATAGATTAATGAACAAGTTTAGCTTGATAAAATGTTAGGTCTTTGTTATATCATTTGAACATGAGAATAGTGATGCTAATGGTCTTACTTATAATATAACCAGATTGATGAGGACCCTTCATCTTGAATTCAATATGAATGGTTTCCAAAGGGTCCTCAAGTGTGTACATGGATCATTAATGTAATCCCTTCATCTCAACAAAGATGAAGGGTGGAGGATAACCTTTGTAAATATTTGAGATGAATGAAAATAATCCTTTCATCTTAATCAAGATGAAGGGTGGAGGATGACATTTTATAACTAATAAAGATGAATGAAAATAAGCCCTTCATCTCAATCAAGATGAAGGGTGGAACATTTTCTCCATGAGAGCACATGGATCTTAAAGGTGGGCCCTTCATCTTATTTCTAAGATGAAAGGTTTAAGATAATCCCACTCTATTGCTAATTCTTTACATAATTGTTTTTATCTCAAGGGTATATCCTTAGGATCTCAAGATTATATTTTGCATGAATATGTCCACTTGGAAGGAAAAGAAGAATTATTAGTAATTATAAGATTAATTAATTAAATAGCTAAAAGCCCTATTTAATTAATACAATGTGAGGCATTGATCATTAGACTGAAAGTGAGAGAGGGAAGTAATTAAACAAAGAATGATAATTGATCAGAGAAATGATAATTAAATAAAAAAATCATCAAGAAACAAATAATTAAATAGATAATTGATCAAAATGTGTGAAATTATGAGAAGTCATTCCATTATGTAATTTAACATGGAAGTGATAAAATTAGAGTGTCTACATTTGCCCATGTTTGAGAGGGCATTGTAAGACAAGTGAAGCAATGAATTTTAAAAGAATAAAATTTTGTAAAATTGATCGTAGAATAAATATTGATGAGAATTAGTTTTGATGAAAGCTTACTAAAATTTCTAGCAAAATGGATTCAAATGTGCCCAAACCACTACTAGTTAAGCCTCAAATGCCCCCTCAAGTGGATAGTTGGTAAAAATTTGGCTGAGTGAACCCTCAAAATGATGGAAAAATGGTGTATAAATAATATATGGGAACAAAAAATGAAAGAGTAGAAAAACTGGATGAAAAACTATACACTAGGGATAAAAATAGTCCTCACTAGAAGAAAAATAGCATAATGGTAGGGAAAATATTTTAAATAAAAGGTTATATTATCACCATAGGGTTTAGTGATTTTGTCTGCAAACATAGCAAAATCACTCTTTGGTAAAAATGCTCAGAGTACTCTACCTAATAAGTGAATTTGACATTTAATAGCATTTATTACATGGGAAATTTGATTTTGTAACAAAATTACCATTCTTTTAATGAAAAATTCATTTAATAAAATGGTGAGTTCATTATTTAAAATGGCAAAATTATCAAATGTTTAGCAAAATTATCATAGGGTTTAATTATTTTGTCTACAAAAATAGCAACATTGCTCTTTGGTAAAAATGATCAGAGTACTCTACCTAATAAATGAATTTGACCCCTTGATCAATGATATTATCCATATAATTAGTGAAAATATAGGTAAAAATAGGTTAACCTAATGGAAAAAATGACTAAAATAACAAAAAAAATGATAAGAGAATGATGAAATCACCAAGACTATCAAACATTGAGTTCACCCAAAGAATGTCAAAATTGGCCTATCAAATGGTGAATATGATCTAAACAATAGTGAAATCACCACAAATGACCAATGAACTATAAATGGAATAAGATAGAACTAGACATGATGATTTTTAGACCAGTAGACATGATTAGATAGGAGAAATATGTTATAAAAAAATAGAAATAGAGAACTAATAGAGTGTTTTATATTGATTTTTAGTATCAAGTGTGGGTATTTATTGCATGGGAATGATGATCACACATCCTACATGTGTATAAATTATAGATAGGTTTTTTACCTAAATTCTTTGACACTATTACATTGGCCTACATTATGAAGATGCCCATGATTAGGGTGGATTGATCCTTACTAAGTATTCTAATTAAGTGTTAGAGATTAGATACATCTACCTTCTAGATATTGATAGGAGAGATGATAGTAATCCTATAGGATGTGCATCAAATACTTCATGTTCCCATCATGGGTATTCAACTATACTATTTACCTTCAAGGGGAGACATGCAATTTTGAAGGAGTTGATAGGACCACTAGGTATTGATATGGTATGTAGTGGTTATGTCTATATTGATGAGATCAATCTTGTGATGGATCTTCTTTGAGCTTAGGTGATGGAATAATATCTTCATTTATCAATAGTATATGATTAGGTTATCTTTCTCCTATGGCTATTATCAATAGTATTCTATTTCCTGACAAGATCAAATTATTTTTTCATATGGGGCTCAATAGTGTGGTTAGGAATATGATATCAGACATAATTGTTTTCACATGAGGACCAGTGATATTAAATTAATTATATCATGATTTAGACTATATGGTTTACCATGGGGCTCAGAGTATAGTCCTATAGACATTACTTTAAGTATGGGCATAAGAACATGTAACTATTGAGTGCCCCTTTGGTATGCGATGGTCGATGGATCCATATGAGCTTATAGCTTATAGATGGTAGAAGAGGGGACTATAGCATAGGGACCATTTAGGAAATATTTGATACTAAAAATTCATGATTGAAAACATAACTAATGTTAACTTTGCATGGAAACCATATCATGACATCTAATTTTAGTGGGTAGAGGATGTAAAGGTGATGTTATACATGACCACTATATGTTGAATTATTGGGTAGTAAGATTATATTACTAAGTGATACTGACTAGATAGGGTATTACAATAGTTTTTTATATACTAAGATGTACCACTAGGGCCACAAATATTTGGTCATGTAGTGAGGGAGATGAGAAAGGTAGAACTAGCCCTAAATAAAGGATAGATATAACTTTGGATTGGTACCCCAAGTCATCTAGGTATAGATTGGTGGGCTAGATTAGATGTAAGTCATAGATGTGTATGCTACATGGTGGGATAAGTAGTGCCCAACTAGATTGACTATTCTATAAGGTGGTGTAAATATATAGGTAGTGAGAACTCCTAGAACCAGATATATGGGGTGGAGAGCTCCATAGGAGGTTGAGGATAAGAGAGAGAGGAAGAGGAGGATGAGGAAGAGGATTTTGGTTATTTTGATGATCTATTAGACATCAACATAGAGGAAGGTGATGATATAGAGATTGAGTATGTGGAGGAGGAGATAAATATCATATTATAGGAGGATCATGTGGAGATATATAGGCCAAGGATGGATCATAAAACATAGGGGATAGGAGATCTAGGATAGGCCAACTCATTTATACCTCTCATATTAGTATATATGGAGGAACTTATAGAAAGATTGATATATGAGATTATTGCCTCAAGAGATAGATCTTATAAGTCTATAGGGTAGACTTTATCAATATTCTCAAAATTTATTTATATCACATGGGTAGATTATAGTGGATTAGGTAGAGATATCCAAGCTAAGAGTAGATACAACAATGTTAGATATAGGAATGAGACAACTCACTACCGATAGGGATACTCTAAAATCTAAGAGGGACATAGCTTAATCTCATAGGGATGTCATTATATAGGGTCATGTATAGGTGTTAGCCTAGAGATATACAACATAGACAAAGGTAGATGCACTATAGGATGATAAGGAAAAATTACATGTAGTGGTGGCTAGGTTAAAACTTGAGAGGGTTGAGGCTAGAGAAGTAGCCACTAAGAAAGGAGTGATATCCATTTATGATAGGATCCTTTAAGATAAGGATGAGGATACATAATATAAGACACTAAATGAGGTAGTAATTCCTATGGCTACTAGGAGTCTTACATTTTTAGAGTATAAGGCTCAATAATGTTCATCTTCTAGATCCTATTCTCTATCCCATAAGTCATCAATCTCAAGTAGATCAGTTGTATAGCCTAAACCATACTCATCAACTATGGGTCCTCTAGTACCACCACCACTCTAAGAAAATGGAGGAGAGAGCTTTTGGTAGGGAGAGCATAGAAATAGATCTACTATAGATAGTTGTTGTCAGAGTTGATTAGACTAGAGACATTGTACCTGGTACTTTGATATATGTACTTGATGTATTCATTAGGTGCTCAATTGACTTGAGTTGTACTTATACTCTCCATTTTTGATGTACATGCCCCATTTGATATACATGGACATTGATCATTTATATATGTGATATTATTGACATTATGTATTATCTTAGGTGTTTCTCTATTTTATTTACTTATGTCTCTTTTTCATAGATTAAATGTGAGTTTATGTTCTCTTGATATTAAATTTTTCTCCTGAGTAGCATTTGATGTGATAGACAAACTTGATAATAATGATTCTTGTTAGTTTTTGATTATCAAATTTATTAGATATATATGTATTTTATAGTTTTCATTAACATGATAATCATTATAAATCTTGATTTTATATTACACATGACAATATGCATCATAATATAGGAAGGATCATGTTTACTTTCATTTATCAAAATGCGTAACAAGTTGAATTCAAAATACAAAATATATACAAGTTTAAAAAAGATATAGACAATAAAGTTTTTTAAATGTATAACATGATGTATTTAAATCAATCTAATTTATATATAAGTGTTCACCACTCAAAATCATGATATGAATAATCAATACTTAAATCAAAAACATAATGTACTAAATGAAGGCACCTCATTAACAAATAATGGATGACTTAGCAAACAAAAAATACATGAAATCAATCTCAAATAAGTTCACTCACATTAAAACATCTTGATTTAAGAAACCAAGAGTCATTTGGAATCAAAACATAACAATCTAATACACCCAAGAAATCAGTAAACATTCCATTCAGAAACACACAAATGAAATCAAGTAAACATTCCATTCAAAAAAGTCAGTGTGTGTGATAATAAGGTTTTACTCTTTGAGACATAGGGTATGAAAAATTATCATATCAAAAGGGGGAAATAAAATAAAAGGAAGGAAGTGGCTGAGCTAACTCCAAATTCCCTTAACCATTGAAAATTTCCTACATAGTTTCATGTACATTGGATCCAACATGAACTCTAGTCCAAATGTAGTTCTCCTAAGGAAATAGGAATTGAATAAAAAATGATGACAAGTAAAGAGATTTGGTGGCATATAATACATATTAATAGGATCAAAAAATGGTGAGAGTGTATAATTAAATAAGATTTCCAACATGGCCAAAGATATACTTGAAAATGGACATACATTAATGATAAGTATGATCAGGGACATGAACAAACAATGTGAGATAGAATGGTAAATCTCACAAAATGGAGAGAGAGTGAAAATGATAAGCTCAAAAAATGGTGATATCATGAAATATGAACTTGTAAAATGATAAGAGCATGGAATTAATAACTCACAAAATGGTGAGAGCATGAAATATGAACTTGCAAAAAGGTAAAAGCATGGAATTTATAACTCATAAAATGGTGAGAGAATGAATAGTTGGTACCACTTGTATAAATATTTTCAATCATGAGGAAATGAAAATTACCAATGAGATACATCAAAATGTTCCCTATCTAAATGAGCAACTAAAGACTCAAGATGATCACTAGGAGAACAATTAATCAAATTAAAAAAAACTAGAGATGGGCACCTTATGGGAAAGAACACCATTATTTAGGATTTTCTACACTATTGAATGTTTAGGGTTTTTCGGGATATTTGAATTTTTAGGTACTTTTTGAATAAGATACAAACAAGGGTACTTTGACTAGAGAATATATAAATAGGAAATAAAAAACAAAACAATATAAAAACACCTATCAAAGGGAAAGGTATTCATGGGCATGATCCCTTAATATGAATAAGAGACATGAAAAAGGGAATGATATTCTATGCAAGGATGTAAACAAGAATTTTTAATAACTCAAGAGAATCATAATAATATTACAATATAAAAGATTATAAATTTCTATATCTAGAATAGAATTCCCAAACATGAGCAAATAGAGATGATTTAGACACAATAGAATAGAGATGCCCCCATGTAGGAACACCTTTCAGGCAAAATAGGATAATTTAAGCATATAAACGCTTAATATTCATAATATTCATTGGATCATCAAATTCATCACCCTTTGAAGTATCCCACTTATATGCACCTAATCCATATTTTATTGTGATAATAAATGGGCCAAACCAATTTGGTTCAAACTTGACTTTATTTTTTCATTCAACATTTGATTTTTTAAATTTTATTTGAGTATAAGATCACCAAGCTGAAATTCTTGGGATATAGTTATTTTTTTATAACCTTGGTGTAGCTAATTTTGATAAGTCTTGACATGATTTAATGAGGATAGCCATTTCTCTTCTAGAAGTTATAATTTTTCTAATCTACTTACTCTATAGTCTTCTTCATCAAGAACACCTTGCAATGAAATACACAATGAGGGAAACTCAACCTCAATAGGCAAAATGGCTTCAAAGTCATAAACCAAGGAATAAGGATTTGCATCAGTAGGAGTGAAAGCATTAGTATGATATCTCCATAAGGCTATAAATATTTTCATGTGCCAATCATGACCATAGGTATTAACCATTTTCTTCATAATTTTAATCAAAGTCTTATTAGAAGATTTAGCCTATCCATTACCTTATAGATAATATGGAGTTGAGAAATTATGAATGATATGAAATTTATAATATAGATCAAAAACATATTTATTTTTAAATGATTCACCTTTTTTTATGGTTGATGGAATGCCATAGAGATAGATGATATGATTTAGAATTAACTTTTAAATCTATTTACTAGTAATATAGTAAGAGGGATTGGCTTTTAAAATAATCAATTTTAATTAGGATATGATTATGAACATCAAAATAAGTAGGGTTGATCTTAACAATGAGATTAATTCCCCACATGAGAAATGGTCAAGGAGTTATAACTAGTTGAAGTGCCTGGAGCATTTATAAGATAACCATGTTGTTGACATGGAAAACATTTATTAACAAATACACATGCATCTTCATCAATATTATACTAATAGTATTTAGTATGTAAAATCTTTTTAATTAGGACAAAACTACTAGTATGTGTACCATAAATACCTTCATGAACTTCCCTTAGTGCTAATTTAGATTATTTCATATTTAAATAATGAAGTTGAGTTCCTTCATAACCCTTATGAAAAAGCATGTTTCCAAGGATGGTATAGCATGAAGTGTTATGAATAAATGAATTGGTTTGATTTTGAGATAACTCAGAGGGAATGGTTTGATTGTGGAGATATGAATAGATATCATAATACTAGGGATAATTACAACTATCAATGACACAAATCATTTTGAAAGTTAAATAAGTATGTGTTGTAACAAGAAGGTTATCAATCATAAAATGATAATCTATGATAGTTGAAGCAATTTAAATCATATATCCAATAGTATCCATAGCATTTTTAGGTCTATTGTTGGCTCTTAGAACCTATTCAAACTAGGTGAATTTAAATTTTAATTTGAGCTCATCCACCAAACTTTTATAGTGTACCAATTTCTAATATTTAATCTAAAACTAATTGGTGAATTGGTTTATAATGATCTAAAAATCTCTATAAACTTGTGGATTTGTAATATTCCATTATACTACTAGATGAAGTCTAGCTAGCAAAGCTTCATATTCGGTAATGTTATTTGTACATGGGAAACTAATAAAAAATTCCTTGGGAATAAGATCACCTTTCAGGGTGATAAAAAGTTTTATAGCAACTGATCCATGGAACATGAAAGAGACATCAAAATAGAGCTTCCAGTCTCGTGCTTAAATTAAGATCATAATAGACTCATCTATAAAATGCATTGTCATAGGAGAGAAATATTGAAAAGGAGCTTCTTTAAATTGATCTATTATCACTTGCCCTTTTATAGCTTTCTGATATGTGTACTCTACATCAAACTCACTAAGAAATATCAACCATTTATAAATATGATTGGTTAAAGATGTTTTTGTTAATATATATTTTAGAGGGTCTATTTTAGTAATCAACATTGTTTTATTATTCATCATGTAATGTCTTAGCTTCTGTGTAGCAAATACTAATGCAAGACAAGATTTTTCCATCAGTCTATATTTTTGATCTAGGATACCAATGTTTAGCTTAGATAATACATGGCTCTTTTATTTCCTTGATCATTATGTTGAACTAAAATTTTGCCCAAGGCATTGTTAGTTTCTTAAATGTACAACAAGAAAGGCTTTCCTTGCATGGGAGGAATAAGTAGAGGAGAATTAGCAAAATATTGCTAGAGATTTTACAAAGGCTTCTTGACATTTATAACTCCATTGAAAAGTTTCCCCTTTTTCATAAGATGAGTAAAATAATGACACCAATTGACTAGCTAAGAAATGAAACATCAAATGGCTTGGATCTTCCCTTGTAGACTATGAAATTGCTTCAAGTTAATAGGAGGTGGAATTTTTGTAATAACTAAGACTTTTGTTGGATAAACTTAAATTCCTATATGAGAGATAATGAAGCCTAAATTTTTTCCAAATGTAACTATGAATACACACTTCTTAGGGTTTATATGCACATGGTATTCATAGAGCCTTTCAAATGTGTTTTGTAATATTATTGGGTGCTCTGCATGAGTCTTTAATTTTATTAAAATTTCATTGACATAATATTCCATAATGTTATGCATAAGATCATGAAAGATTATTTTCATTTCTCTTTGATAAGTGGCACCAAAATTCTTCAATCTGAATGGGCATGACTTTATAATAAAATATGCCCCATGGAGTAGTGAATGTTGTCTTGGCTTGTCATTCAAAAGCAATTTTGATCTGATTATAACCTGAGAAACCATCTATAAGAGATAGAATCTCATAGCTTGTTGTTGAATCTAAAATCATTTCTATTTTTGGACATGGGAAATCATCTTTTAGACAATCCTTATTTATATATCAAAAAAATTTATAAATGTGATTGCCTACTAAGTTCTTACTAGCTGATACTACATTGGGAATATAATCTACATATGATATAGGATTAATAAAACCTGCTTCCAGTATTTTTATAGTTTAACTTTTACTAGAAGACTAATCTATGGATGCATCTTCCTTACATTTTGTTTGATTAGTTTTGCATTTAGATGCATGACCAAGTGATGTACCACTAATGTTGGATCTAGACTTAGCATATCTAAATAAGTCTAGAAAAATATGCCAATGAAGTCCATGAGAAGAGCAATGAAAAATTCACATTCCTCTATAATGAGGGACATACCAAGTTTTATTATATTTAGATCATCAACAGTACCAATGTTGACCTCTGTTATATCTTCCACAAGTGTGGAACCATCATCCAAAATAGAAGGAAAATAAGGTATTTGATCATCACACTCATAATGTGATCTTTTAGATAGACCCATATAGGAGGAATCATAATCATTTCCTTAAGGTAAAGGCTAATGAGCTACTAAGTGTGGATCCTCTAAAACCATATGCTCAAACTCATTATCATATTTATGCTTGATTTTTGTACTAAATGAGAGGCATGGACTTGTGGATACTTCAAATTCTTATGAAGGAAAGTGTATTTCCCCAGCTAATGGTGTTTAAGATAGGTTTTCACCAAAGAACATGTCTTTTTCTTTTCTTTTACCATATCTGAAACTGTCTTAGAAAGGTTTCTATAATGGATCTCAATGTTTCATTTTTATTTTGACTAAATGAATTTGCTTAGTCCCTAAAGTAGGCTGCAAGGTCCAAAGTATATACAAAGACTTTATTATGATCACCTAGATGGATGCCCTATCTTAATCCCATAAATTTATAAATGGATTATTCATTTTCAAATGTATTAAGAATGAGACCATGGTCTTGTTGGGTGAATATTTTGTCAATCAGCTAACTGATGGGCAAAATATGTCTCTTCAACCATAGCATAGGGAAATTGATCATCCATATGTGTAGTTTTACTATATCAAAAAGGGACAAATCTCTCCTCTCATCAAGGGCAGGTTCCCTGTAAATATGCAAGAGCTATATACCATATATATAAGCAGAAGATAACACTCAAGGGTAGGATAAACCATCCATCTCTCTTTTATTAGAGATGATGTTCACAAATCAAAGTATAAATCTTGATGAAATGATAGAAGGTACTCCTCTTATTTTAGAAGTACTATTCAATAGACAAAAGAAAAAAAAATTGGTAGTGACAAGTAACTATAATAGGGCATAGTAAAACAATAGAATTAAATGTAGCACAAAGTCTCCACCTCAACTACCAAAGAGTCAAATATGAAGGATAATGAGGGCACAAAGTCGTCCCAAGATCCTTTACATAGGAATAGAAAGAAAACACACTAAAGGAAATTGTGGGGGCACAAAGTCTCTCCACAGTTGGCTTTAGGACACCTTTCTAATTATTTTCACTAATTTTGCTTATACAATTAAATAGATAAAAAATGTATTAAGGAAATAGACATAAGAACAATTTCCCCAACAACCAAGCTATTCTAACACAAAGTCTAAAAAGCTGCTTGTTTTCTTATTCAAATATCAAAATATGATCAACAATTTGAGCTCAAAGTCTCAGTAATGCCTTTCAATTTGGGCAAAGTTTTGTTTTTGATAATAGAGAGAGAGAGAGAGAGAGAGATCCTAAAACAATAAGAGAGAGTCCAATATATAGCTTTTTAAGAAAGACTTGGGAGCAGTAACACATCATGTTGCATTCAATACATTTTAAATTTTGTCAAGAAGATATGCTGGAATCGAGCATAGTTGCCTATTTTCTTTTCTCAATGCAGAGAAATGGGGCATGCCATTAAATGTTCATGTTGTCCAATGTCCGCCTGGTGGACTGCTTTACCTTCTAGATATATATCCCATGCATGGATATTTTTTGTCCTTCTCCATCATTCCCCCTTTCCTTGTTGTATTTCATCCTTATCTGTGTGATCTAAGCTCTTGGGCTATCTCTTTAGCTAGTCACTAAATTTGTTCATAGGATCTGTGCTATATTTGAAAATCAACAGATATTTCATTATCTTAAATTTGACATCTACAAGGATGTCAATGGTTTAATCACTTCTCTAGTTCAATCACTTTCTTGGTTCCAATGTTTTTTGCCCTCTACAAGGGCACCTATCTTTAGTTCAACACCCTCCACAAGGGTACTTGTTCTTTCAACTTTGGGACACTCCTTTGAACCATCCATGTTAAACCTTTGAACCATTGAACCATTTTGGTTCAAGGTTCAACAGTTCAATCACTTTATTGTTCTTTGTCTAGAGCTTCCATTGAACCATTAAATCTGTGAACCTTTGAACTGTTAAACCATTTTGCTTCAAGGTTCAATCAATTCATTGGTTCATCTTTTAGGATTTGAGAAAGGTCCATTTTGCTCATCACTTGCCCTCTGCAAGGGTACTTCAGCCTATGGGATTTGGGGTAATCCTTTTAACTAACCGCTTGAATTAATTGATTAAACCTTTGAACCATTTTGGTTCAAGGTTCAATGGTTTAATGGTTCAATGGTTCAAGTACTTTCTTGTGTTCTATTCATTCACTTGACCACTTGAACCAACTGTGTTAAACCAACTGTGTTGAACCAATGAGCCTTCCTTTGGAATCATCTATCGCTACCTCTTTCTTTGCTTGAAGCTACTTTCCATTGATGTTGGAAAGTGACACATGGCATCTTCCACTATGAAATAGGTGAGAACACTTGGTAGCATATGCTGAGCTTATAGAAGCATTGTAGAAACATTTAGGACTCTTTTGGATCCATGTAAATGTAGACACTTATCACATTCCACTTGAGTTTAGCCACTTACCCAAGACCCACCATAGTCCTTACTCAATTAAAGGAAGAAGATATGGATGTTAACACATGGCAACTTTCACTAAGTTTTGTAGATGACACATGGCAGGTTTCACTACTTTGAAAGTTATTAGAAAATATGTCTCAGTAGATGACATATGGCACCTTCTACTACACTTTGTAAAGGACACGTGGCACATTCCACTATAACTTTATAAGGGACACGTGGTGGATTTCAAGCTTTTATTTCCTCGATGGGTTTTCTTTTTTGGTAGACTTTTCCTTCAGACAAAAAGTCTGAAGAAATTCTTTCAAATAATGTCTCTGCTTTTCATCAAGTTTTTTGTCAAGCTTTCTTCACAGGTGAATTCTTTTAATGAAAAAGTCTAAAGGATTCTTGCCTTAACCATTTTTCTATGTTATTTTCCTAAAATAGAATTGTACCCTCTGCAAGGACTTATTTAAGCATGGAACTATCCTTCAAGTTTTTGCTATGGTCCATCTACTCCTCACCTACCCTCTGTAAGTGCTATTTATCTTTTGGCTTTGCCTTAGTCAATTTTCCATTGATCATAATAGGTGACATGTGGCATCATCTAGTATGAAATAGGTGAGGACACGTGGTAGTATCAACTTAATGTATAGAGGATTTGGATGCCTTTTTAGAGTCCCACGAAAGATGACACATGGTGGCTTCTGCTAAGCTTTAGAAACACTTAGGACTCACTTGGATTCATGTGGATGTTGACACATGGCATGCTCCATTTATCTTATAAGGGACACATGGCAAGTTCCACTACCTTGAGAAGCAAATCATAATGTGTCTCAACAGATGACACTTGGTAGCTTCCACAATTTCTTCATGATAGAAAAAATGGCTAAGTGTTGAACCTATTTCTTTTTTGTAGAGTCTGTAGAAACTATCCTATGAAGTCTGTAGAAATGAGCTTGTAAAATTGGTGGAGTCTGTAGAAATGAATCAGTAGAAATGAGTCCATAGATTCAAATCTATAAAGTCCATAGATTCAAGCCTACAGAGTTCATAACACTAAAAAAGCTTGAATGATGAAGAATTTGAATGCCCAAAACAATTTTTTGAGGAGAGAGATGATTTTGGTATGTTGGAACAAAATAGTTCAAATGTTATCCCAAAAATGAGTGATATTTTTTGGGGGACAATAACTGGCTCCAGTTGGGTAACTTCCTTCAGTTGGGATAGCTGAGGAGAGTAAAAACTAGAATCTCCAGTGCCTTAAAGTATGTCATTGGGATATGGAGTCATGCTACCCAAAAAGAAAGATGACAAAAATAAAAATGAAAATTATAAAAATAAAACTAAAGACTATAAGAATATACATATGTACAAGCTGATCTTATCTGATACTTCATGGATTGAAGTGTTTCAGATGCTGCCCATTGTAAGGCAGAGAAAAGAGCATGTCGTCTTGATATTTCAATAGGAAAATGTTTTCACCATTAAGCTAATGGATAATAAATGGGCCTCTCCAAAGAAAATCAAACTTCCCATGCAGTCCCTTTGGTTCTCTTATCTTGTCCCACAACAAGACTTGATCTCCAACCTAAAAATCATGGTTTTTTACCTTTTGGTTGAAGAGCTTCTTCACCCAACTTTGATGAGTAGCAATTCAGTCCACCACCATAGTTCTCTGCTCATCCAGCTTAGTCAAGCACATGATTCTATTATCTATGGATCTTTCATATGTTTGATCTTCAATTACCTTAGCCAATTTTAATGCTGGCATTTCTAGGGTGATCGATATCTCAACATTAATACCATAAAGAAGTTGGAAAGGAGACATACCAATTACCCTTTTTGGTGTAATTCTATTTGCCCAAAAAGCATCAACTAATGTTTTATGTCATGTCCTTTGGTTGTCATCCACCAACTTTTTGATGACAATCATCAAGTTCTTGTTACTTGATTCAGCTTGTCCATTCCCTTGTGGAAAGTAATCAAAAGAGTGAGAGAAGGTGATCCCATAGTAAAAATAGAACTGAGTAATCTCTAGGGAAGTGAAACAAGATACATTATCTGTGACAATCTTGGTTAGGACCTCAAACTTGGAAATGATATTCTCCTTGAGGAAATTGCACACTACTTCTAAAGTTGCATGCTTGGTTGGGATAGCTTCCACCCACTTGGTGAAGTAGTTAGTTGTTGTAAGGACATAATCATGTCTAGCACTTGAAGATGGGTTTACAGGTCCATTAAAATCAATTCCTAAGTATTGGAATGGTTCTTCTATGATCACTATTTTGAGAGGTAGGGAAGCTAACTTGGGTCTTCCAACAAACTGCTGGTATAGTTCACATTTTCTTAGCCACTTGTATGCATCTTGAAAATGAGTAGGCCAATAATACCTAGCTCGTAGAATCTTGTGGGTAGTTACAGGAGTATAAAAATGTCCTCCACAAGCTAGATTGTGGAAGGATATCAAAAGTTGGCTTTGCTACTCCTTGTCCACACAACGAAGGAACACTCCATTAAGGCTCCTCTTGTATAGGCCATTGTCCCAAAGGACAAAATTGGCAGCTTTTAACTTGATAATTCTCTTTTCTTTGTAAGATAAGTGAGCAGGACACTCACCATAAGTAAGGAAATGAGCAATATCTAAATACCACTCATTCATGGTGGAGATAAAGAGGACTGTCAGTGTATCTTCCACCTCTGCTACTTCATGCTCTATTTTTTCTAGTTTGTTATCAGTAATTAATTGGCATAAGCCTTTTCCTCATACCAGCTTTATTGGATTGATGACTAGATCAAACTCTTAGATCTTTGCAATTCAATTGCCTCTTTTTGTCCCAAATTCTTGCTGAGTTAGTATGGATTTGACCATGGTATTAGGAACCAAGGCAATAGTATGAGAATTCAAGATGTAGAAGTGGAAATATTTGATTGCCTTCACCACTGTATAATCATGCTTCTCCATGTTTGAGTACTTCAAATAATGATCTTTGAGAGGATAGCTCATGAAAAAAATGGGAGATTCCATACCTTCTTTATTTTGGTGAACTAGAATTGCTGAAAGCATGTGTTTAGAAGCATAACTATATATAATGAACTCTTTATTGTACTTTGGACAAACTAAAATTAGGGTGTGGGCAATGGCAGTCTTGATATCCTCAAATTTTGACTTGCCTTCTTTAGTCTAGATGAAGGTGGCCTTTCCCTTCATCATGTTCACAATGTGTAGAGTCTTCTTAGCAAAATTAGGGATGAACCTTCATAATAAATTCACCTTTCTGAAGAAAGAGTGAACAATAGTCTTATATGTAGGCAAGGTAAGCTCTTGGATAGACTTGACTCTGTTTGAGTCAATCTTTATGCCTTGTTTGGACATAATGTGTCTAAGAATTTTCCCCTCTGTTATTCTAAAAATAGACTTCTTGGGGTTCAAGGAAATACCATTATGGTGGCAGTGCTCCAGCACTTGTTACAAGTGGTGTATATGATCAGAGTGATGTTTGGAAAAGATAGTCAAGTCATCAAGGTATACCACAATGAACTTACCCATCTCATCTTTGAAAGTAAGGTCCATTTCTCTCTAAAAGGTGGTGCCAACATTTATCAAGCCAAAAGGCATCCTTCTATATGCAAATGTGTCCCAAGGTGTGGTGAAGGTAGTCTTGTGTTGGTCTACTTCACCAAGTTCAACCTGATTATATCCTAAAAAACCATCTAGCATTGATAACATCTCTGAACTAGTCACTGTCTGGAGCACTTGATCCATGATTGGCAAAGGATAGTTATCCTTTAAAGATGACTGATTTAGATTCTTGAAATCCACATAGATGTGAATCTCACCATTCTTCTTCCTCATAGGAACTACGTTTGCAATCCATGTGGAATGATGGATTGGGAAAATGATTCTAGAATTTAACATTTTTTGTATTTCAAATAGAATAGTACCTGATATCTTTAGATTGTACTATCAATATTTTTACTTGTAAGGCACTGAGTCAGCCTTGAGAGGAATGTCATGGTAGATTTCATTAGGTCTAAGTGACTTCAGATCATCATAGGAATATGCTAGAACATCCATATATTGGTGGAGCAGAGTGATGATCTTGAGCTTCTCTTCCTGAGTACAACACTTCCCAATATTCACCATCTTGGGATTTTCTTTGGTACTCAAATTTATTTGATCAAACCCCTGGGAGGAACTTGAATCTATTTACTACTATTTGATGAACCTGTCATGCTTGTCAAACAATTTCTCAAGGGAAACCAAGCCTTTTGAAATTTTATTCCCTTTAAGTTGTAGGAACTCTTCACTACATTTAAACTTGATTCAGGGGTTGGTTCAGGCTTGTGAGGTTCACTACCTTTAAAGTGTAGTCATTCAAAGATGTGCTTTTATTCTAGGAAGGCAATGATTTGGTGATCACTATTGAATACTTGCCAAAGATTAGCATTATCAAGCACACTTGGTTGAAAAACTAGTTCAATGGTGTACTTATCTTCTTTAAAGTTTCAGTGAGGAACTAAAAGAGTTATTGAAATAGTGAGTGCATCAGCTTGGTCATTGACTTCTCTAGATATGGTAGAGATGTTGAAAGTATCAAAGCTTTCAATTTGATCCAGATTAGGTTGTGATAATGGTACAATCTCTCATTTTTTGTTTGATATAGGTTCTTTACCTGACAAACCACTAGTTTAGCATCTCCTTTAGCATGAACTAGTTTGATGCCTTTATCTCTAGCAACCTTCAATCCAAGAAATAGAGATTCATACTCAACTGCATTGTTGGTATTGTTGAACTATAACTTATATGAGTAAAGGGAAATATCTCCTTAAGGAGATATCAACATAATCCCAACTCCTGAGCTAGTAGAGGAGTAGTTTCCATTGAATTCCAGAATCCATACCTCATCAGATACTGATTTTTATTTATTAGAGAGGGAAGATCCTTCTCCATCTATACTATAACCTACCAATTCTTCTGATGTATGGTCTGAGTCAAACCCTGGATCACATTTAGGGACTTCATCAAGTACCTCATGAAATTCTTCTATGTATAAAAAATAATTACCCATGCCTAAAGATTCAAATAGAATTTTAGCTTTAGGGGCTGATGTCTGAGTGACCACATATTTTGCTTCTTTTTCAGGGAGTAGCCTCTGCATAACACCTTTAATAGGAATCCTCACTTCAGACAGGTCCATGCTCAATTCTCCACCAACATCCTTGCATAAATTTCACCGCAAAAGAATGCCATATGAGGCTAGAACATCAGCCACCAGAACTATCATCTTGATTCTTTTGTTTGGGAATGCTGCAAATGCAAATTGGGTGTCTTTTATTTGTCCCAGTAGAGGTACTTGTTCTTTCTTTATGGAGAAACATCTCCCAAAGGTTTTGGTTAGGGTAAGTCCAAAATATTCTACCACTCTGGTAGGCATGACATTTTCTAAAGCACTTGAGTCTATAATGCAATTACTCAACTTGTGACCATTTATCAACAGGGAAACATAGAAAGGCTCTATTTTCCCATGGGCAGTTGGAGGAGTAATGACAAGATTATTTGGGATAGACATGTTCTTTTGGAAATCATGAGTTACCTTTTTAATCTCTTGTCTTACAGGGATGGCTTTATTCTTCACACTTTGAACTAACCTATCCAACTACTCAAGACTAGATTTCAAGAATTCAAATTTAGACATTTGAATTTTGGTCTTCTTGACATGGTCGATTATGTCAAATGACTGAAATGGATTAAGAATAGAGGAAGGTAGTTCATCTTTCTAGTTTTTGGGAGGGGGAAGACTGGTCTATGGAATTGAAGTTAAAGATGGAGGAATGCTTGATGTACTTACCTTTTTATTACTCACTAGGTCCTTTGGTTGGAAAGGTAGAGAAGTTCCTTATGTGGCAATTGAAATTGTAGGTTGAGAACTTTCCCCTATTTTTCCTTTATCAACTTGCTAGGCTGACTAGTTCTGGGACTGGGTGAATACAACATATGATCCTTCATCTGCTTTACCTTCACTTCTAGGTTCATCCTAATAATTCAAGAAACTAATGTTGGAGTCTCCAGTTGACTCTTCATGATCTTTTGCAAGGAGATCAATGTCATTTTCTTGGTTCAATTCAAGCTAGAAATAAAAATTAGATTTTTTTGAGATATCCAACTACTAAATTAGTTGGGGCTGCTTCAATGGCAAGTTTCCCTATGGGGGAGGAAGATGATTTGGCTATCCTTGATTTTTGGTAGTATTGCCTTGGTATGACTGATTAGGGAATGTCCTTCTTTGCATATCTCTGTATGAAGGAGTTGAAGATATCCCTTGTGATGTTTATTTTCTAAGAGCTAGCAACTCATTTTCCCACTTTTGTACCATTAGATCAGTGGTACCTATAGATGGATATTTAGAATATGAAGAAGATTTGCCTCTATTAGGATCTCTCCTTATCTTTCCTACCAAGATAAGATCATCTTCCACTTCAGTGGCCAAATCTTGAGCTATAACAAGATCTATTTGGCTAGCACATCTCAATAGAAAACTCACTTTAGGCATCTGAGAGTTGATGAAGAAACATTTGAGATTTTTAGGTGTAGGCTAAGCAATTGCAAGAATCCTATTCCTCGGCTTTTCAAACTTGGATGTGAAATATCTCATTGGTTCATGAGGCTCCTTCTTCATTTATGTGACTTGAGCCAGCAGGGCATTTGCATCTTTTGAAATTTTAAATTTGGCTTCAAATTTGGCTTTGAGGGTGTTCCATTCAGTCATAGTCTAGGCCTATAGATGATAGAACCAATCTGCAGTAGCATCTTGCAATGTTTCCACAAATAGTCTAACTTCCACTCCCTCAAATTCCATGCCTATCACACTGTAGGCTATGTTGAGGTTGTAATATGTTCATCAAGATGAACATTCCCATCACCATAGAATTTGGGGAAATTCTTTCTTGAACTATGTGGTAGCTCATGTAGAGGTACAATTAAATTGAGTGGTCCAAAAGAGTTACCCCAAGGACCTCAAACTGCCATTGTATGACTATAAAAAGGTGGAATAACAAATCTCAGAGGGGTAAATATTGACAGAGCTTTATTAATATCAAAAATGGAGGCTTTGCCTAGTAATGGAGACTTGACTTTAGTATGAAGAAAGCTCCTGGTTCATTAGAGATGAGATGGTGAAGGAAATAGATCAAAATTACTTTGTTGTACCAACTCAAATATAGGGTCAATAATACCTTTAGCCCTTTGGCTTCACGTATACCATGGATCTACCAAATTGTAAAACAAAAATGGGAAAGAACTGACCCTACTATAGCTTGAAGCTTGAGGCTTCAAACTACGTGTTCTATCCCAATTGACGTGGAGGTGGAGGGAGATGGTAAGGCTATAATGATAATGGATAAAACACAAAATGGAGTCACCAGAGTCTATAATGGATAAGGATAAGGATTGCTTCAATCTAAAACTTGAAGCTTTAGATTGCATGTAATTCTCTAGTGGAGTCACCAAAAACTATTGGGTGAATATTTTGTCAATCAGCTAAATAATGGGCAAAATAGGTCTCTTCAACCATAGCATAAGGAAATTGGACATCTAGATGTGCATGTTTACTACATCCAAAGGGGACAAATCTCTCCTCTCATCAAGGGGAGGTTCCCTATAAATATGTAAGAGCTATATACTATATATATAAGCAGAAGATAACACTCAAGGGTAGGATAAACCATCCATCTCTCTTTTTTTAGAGATGATGTTCACAAATCAAAGTAGAAATCCTAATGAAATGATAGAAGGCACTCCTCTTCTTTCAGAAGTACTATTCAATAGATAAAAAGAAACTTTTTGGTAATGACAAGTAACTATAATAGGGTGTAGTAACACAATAAAATGAAATTTAGCACAAAGTCTCCACCTCAACTACCAAAGAGTGAAATACGAAGGATAATGAGGGTACAAAGTCATCCCAAGATCCTTTACATAGGAATAGAAAGAAAACACACTAAAGGCAATTATGGGGGCACAAAGTCTCTCCACAGTTGGCTTCAAGACACCTTTCTAATTATTTTCACTAATTCTACTTATTGAATTAAATGGACAAAAAATGTATTAAAGAAATAGACATAAGAACAATTTCCCCAACAACCAAGCTATTCCAGCACAAAGTCTAAAAAAGTCACTTGTTTTCTTATTTGAATAACACAATATGATCAACAATCTGAGCTCAAAGTCTCAGTAATGCCTTTCAATTTGGGTAGAGTTTTGTTTCTGATAATAGAGAGAGAGATCCTAAAATAATAAGAGAGTCTAATATATAGCTTTCCAAGAAAGACTTGGGAGTAGTAACACATCATGTTGCATTCAATACATTTTAAATTTTGTCAAGAAGATATGCTAGAATTGAGTGTAGTTGCCTATTTGCTTTTCTCAATGCAGAGAAATGGGTCATGCCATTGAATGTTTGTGTTGTCCAATGTCCACCTGGTGGACTGCTTTACCTTCTAGAAATATATCCCATGCATGGATATTTTTAGTCCTTCTCCATCGTTCCCCCTTTCCTTGTTGTATTTCATCCTTATCTATGTGATCTAATCTCTTGGGCTATCTCTTTAGTTGGTCACTAAATTTGTTCACAAGATCTATGCTATATTTGAAAATTAATGGATATTTCATTATCTTAAATTTGACTTCTGCAGGGACATCAATGGTTCAATCACTTCCCTGGTTCAATTGCTTTCTTGGTTCAATAACTTTCTTGGTATTTGATTAGACCATCTTTTTGTCTGATGCTTTCTTTAATCTTTGAATCAATGTTTTTTGCCCTTTGCAAGGGTACCTATCTTTAGTTCAATGCCCTCCACAAGGGCACTTTTTCTTTCAACTTTGGGACACTCCTTTGAATTGTCCATGTTGAACCTTTGAACCATTGAACCATTTTGGTTCAAGGTTCAATAGTTCAATCACTTTATTGCTCTTTGTTTGGAGCTTCCTTTGAACCATTGAATCTGTGAACCTTTAAACCGTTGAACCATTTTGGTTCAAGGTTTAATCAGTTCATTGCTTCATCTTTTACACTTCAAGAAAGGTCTATTTTTCTCATCACCTACCCTCCACAAGGGTACTTTAGCCTATGGGCTTTGGGGTAATCCTTTGAATTGACCACTTGAACCAACCAATTGAACCTTTGAACCTTTGAACCATTTTGGTTCAAGGTTCAATGGTTCAATGGTTCTAGCACTTTTTTGTGTTCTAATCATTCACTTGACCGCTTGAACCAATCCTATTGAACCAATGAACCTTCCTTTGGAATCATCTGTCACTGCCTCTTTCTTTGCTTGAGGCTACTTTTTATTGATTTCAAAAAGTGACATGTGGCATCTTCCACTATGAAATAGGTGAGAACACGTGGCAACATCTGCTGAGCTTATAAAAGCATTGTAGAAACATTCAAGACTCTTTTGGATCCATGCAGATGCAGACACTTGTCACATTCCACTTGAGTTTAACCACTTACCCAAGACCCACCACAATCCTTACTCAATAAAAGGAAGAAGTTGCAGATGTTGACACGTGGTGACTTTTGCTGAGTTTTGTAGATGACATGTGGCAGGTTCTACTGCTTTGAAAGTTACTAGAAATTGTGTCTCAATAGATGACATGTAGCGGATTCTACTGCACTTTATAAGGGACACATGGCATGTTCTACTACAAATTTATAAGGGACACATGGTAGCTTTTAGGCTTTTATTTCTTCAGTGGGTTTTCTATTTTAGTGGACTTTTCCTTTGGACAAAAAGTTTGAAGGAATTCTTTCAGACAATTTGTCTCTGCTTTCCATCGGGTTTTCTATCGAAATTTCTTCCCAAGTGAATTCTTTTGAACAAAAAGTCTGAAGGATTCTTGCCTTAACCATTTTGCCACATTATTTTCTTAAAAGAGAATTGTGCCCTCTACAAGGACTTATTCAAGCATGGAACTATCCTTTGGGTTTTTATAATGGTCTGTCTACTCCTTGCCTGCCCTCCATAAGGGTTGTTTGTCTTTTGGCTTTGCCTTAGTCAATTTTATACCAATCTCAATAGGTGACACGTGGTAGCATCCATTTTGAAATAGGTGAGGACACGTGGTAATATTTACTTAACTTATAGAGGATTTGGATGCCTTTTGAGAGTCCCACAGAAGATGACACGTGGCAGCTTTTGCTAAGATTTAAAAACACTATAGAAACACTTGGGACTCACTTGGATTCATGTGGATGTTGACACGTGGTGCACTCTATTTATCTTATAAGGGACACATGGCAAGTTTTTCTACCTTGAGAAGCAAATCATAATGTGTCTTGATAGATGACACTTGGCAACTTCCACAGTTTCTTCACGATAGAAAAAATGGCTAAGTGTTGAACCTGTTTCTCTCCTGCAGAGTCCGTAGAAACTATCCTGCAAAGTCTGTAGAATGAGCTTGTAGAACTGGTGGGGTTTGTATAAATGAATCAGTAGAAATGAGTCTATAGATTCAAGTCTACAGAGTCTATATATTTAAGCCTATAGAGTTCATAGAACTGAAAAAGCTTGAATGATGAAGAATTAGAATGCCCAAAACAATTTTTTGAGGAGAGAGATGATTTTGGTCTATTGGACCAAAATAGTTCAAATGTTGTCCCAAAAATGAGTGATATTTTTTGGGGGACAACAAGTCTCACTGGTCCCAATAAATAAGGTTAGGATAATGGAGAGTGAGGGGAATAGTAGGAATACTAGAAATAGTGAGAACATAATGAGTGTCAAATAGGTTAGTGATAGCAAGTTCATATTAAATACTATAGAAGGATTATGTTTCATTATTGGTAACATCATATTTTAACCCACATGGTGGATCCTTTGGGTGATAGGTGGGTAAAACCTTAGGCTTGTGTCTAATACCTTGCTTCTTCATGTTTGATAGGTATACAAATATTTATTATACCTTTCTCTCTTTTCCCCAGTCCTTTGCCTATATAAGCATTATGGGCCATGATTTTATTAGGGACATGATATTTTTTGCTTTGAAATAAGAAGCTAGATCATCATTGTATGGTCATGAATCATCTTTTTTTACAAATATTTTGGATTGAAATCTTTTCTTAGAAAAAATGGAATAGGTTTTGGAAGAGAATATGTTGTCCCCTTTTAGTGCTACTCTATCTTGGGATTATCATAAGACTTAGGTGATCTTGGTAATTTAGCCACATTAAAATCATCTTCTATACTATATGTGCCCAGACCTTTATCATGAATGTTAACATGAGAGTATTTTAAGGAGGATTTAGAAGAAGAAACAATGAGAGTATCAGGATCCACATAATTGGGTGAAAGTTGCTCAGATACGATCATTTTATCTTTTTTAATGGGATTCGTAGCACTTGGATAGTAAGTATAATGGTGACCTTCTAATTCTAATTTTAAAATATTGGTAAGGTTTAAAATCTCCAAGAATATTCCCTCTATTCTAGTAAGAGGGAACTTAATACATTGGTTCAAAGTAGGAGGCCATGCATCTCGTGAATCCATGGATGACCAAGAAGAATATTGTATGGTAGGTCCAGATAAATGACATAACATAATTTACTATGTAAAATCAATCCTAAAATAATAGGCAAGGAAATGGTACCAATTTATTATCACTCTATTTTATCATATCTTTTGATAGTAATGGTGTTATTCTTTAAATTTTATAAAGTATATCCTAGTCATAAAACTAACTTTAGTAGAAAAATGTTAAGACCTGATCCATTATCTATCAAAACTCTTTTGATCTTGTGATGAGTGTTTTTGACCTCAATATAAAAATAATTTGTATGAGAATCCCCCAAAGATTATATATCATTTTGTTCAAAAACTAATTATAAACTAGCAGATAGATATCCAATCATTGCTTGAAATTGATCTAATGTAATATTGCTTGGCACTTGAGATTGACTAAGAATATCATACAAGACATCTTTGTGTATATAAGAGTTGCATAACATATCCAAAATTAAAATTTGTGCTAGCATTTTTTTAGTTAATATACAAGGTCATATTACTTCTGATAGGAGTTACATACTTCGATTTTGACTAATTTTGAATATGAATTGAATGTGGATGTGAATTTTGATCATTAGGAGGGACACACCTTTGAATGGTAATCTTGGCATGTAAAGTTTTGGTATCAAAATCTTTATTAGGAATAGAAATACCATAATAAAGGTGTCTTGGATTAGTAACCTAAGGATGAGAATCTTAGGGAGAAGGAACTCCTAAATTAGATGGACCAACTCATAGAATAGAAGGATTTGCTTGCTATAAATTATGGGAATGGGTAGGGGGATTTATATTAATAATAGCAACATGATGTTTTGTAATTTGTCCCACTATATTTTAATCATGAGGAGTGACATGGTAATCAACATTTTTGTTTTGAGAAACTTGATTGTGATTATGATTACTAGTCACTCTTTGATCATTCTAATTAGTAGTATAATTTGAGGGATGGAATTTTATGTATTCCCATGGCTTGGCCATTTTTATAATATGATGCATTATTAAACTCTATTTCCCCTCTTTCAATCATATCTTCTATAATGTTTCAAATTTGTACACATTTTTGAATGGAATTCCCTTTGATATGATGATATTCACAATACTTATGATCCCATACTTATGATCCCTATACCAATATAGTTTAGGTTGAGACTCATCAAAGGGTTTGGCATTTAACCATCCAATCATATTATTAGTCATAAGTTTATGAAATACCTTTTCTATAATCTTCCCCAACTTATAAAATGGATGTCAATTAACTACTCTTTTAGGGGAGGTTATCTTTGTAAATTAATTGGTTACAATTGAGCTACCCTCTGCATTGGTGGTGCTTGAACTATTTGGATATGTTATGCCTCTATGACTCCATTACCCACCATATTTTTATTACAATTGAATTACTTGGGTTTATCTAACACATTTGTTGAATTAGATGTTGAAGCTTGGTTCTAATTCTGACTTTGATTTTGATTAGAAGATTGACCTAGAGTCTGATTTGAATAATAGATATTAATCAATCCTCAACTTATCAATGCTCTCTCTATTTGAACCTCTTTTCTGATAACATCATCAAAACTTTCTGGACTTTATAATCTAAGATTAAGATAAATCTCAGAATTTATATTTTTATTGAAGATATTGGTCAACTCAATGTCTAGCAATGTATATGGACATTTACTAGTTATTGCATGCCATCTCTGAAGATAAGAGGCAAAATTTTCCTCTATTTTTTGCTTGAAAGTACATAAGTCCATTGTAGTTAATTCATGTTCTATCTTAAATGAAAAATGTTTGATAAACTTCTCAAAAAAGTAATCAATAGTTGGAATAGAATTATGTGATAGATGTGTGAACCACTCTAATGTAGGTCTAGTTAAACTCTATTATAATAGATGAAGTAGATTTTTATATCATAACTTACCATTTGACAAGTCATATATAATAAGATTAGATTCTCTCTTGGGTCTCCCTTTACTTTATATTTATAAAATTTTGAAATATCAAAATGAGATGGAAAAGGTATATTTAAAGTACTCAAATCAAATGGGTATGAAAACATGTGATCCATTTTGTATTTTTTATTTTGATTGTCATATTGTAATCCCAATATGGTATATTTGATTGCTTTTGAATTCTAATTAAGGAGAGTATTTTGGGAAGTGGGTTGAATATTATAATATTATGCATAGTATTCTAGATTGGAAGAAAATTGGTGTTGAATTCAATTAAAATAAGGAATGATAAAACAACATTTTAGTGGAGGATGTTAGAATTGACTATGAATAGACTGTGAAATGGAAATATGTGGTTGCATAGGAATAAGTTGTATTTGATTTTATTTTAGGAACTATTTTTGATTAAATAGAACATGTTTTATATTAGATAAGACTTGACAAACATTATAAGGATCTTTAGACATATTGGATTGAGGAAGTTGTGAACTTGATGGAATAATTTGTGGCTCGATGGGAACATGTTGTAAAGGAATTTTCTCAGATGGCTTCATAAGAATAAAACTTACAAAGTAATTCATGGTGATTAGGAAATGTTTTAAGTTCTTCCATAACTGGTTATGAGGACTCTAAAAGTACTTTTCTTGAGGATCCATGGATGTTTCAACATAAGGAATTGAATCAACTATGGGCTCTTTATCTTTTTTTTAGTTTGAGACTCATCAATTGGGTCAAGTATCAATGTATGAAGGTTATAAAGTACTTTATCATATTGTTTTAATTTTGTGATAGGAATAGAGGATATTTTAGATACATATTCAAGTAATTATTTCCCTTTTCATGATGTTTATGGATTTTTTGAAGGTTGAATCTTTTGGGGATTATAACTAGATGAATTTATAACATCAATCCATACTACAATTATGTCATTGTTATGACTAGGTTATGTTACTTTTTCTCTACATATACTCTCTATAGTGAAATCAATAGGGACTTTGGTTCCCATATATAATAGACACAAAATATTTTTGTCTCTATCAACATATAATTGGTACTCAAACTAAGTTCTACATGAATCACAAAGAGGTAGCTCTTATTCATCATATTGTAATTGATTAACCTCCATTTCCTCTTAACCATCATCCTCATACAATGGTTAGTCATATTGGTCTTACACAAAGGGATCATTTTTATTTGGGATCCAATCATCCTTGTAAGCAGCGTTATAGGACATACCAATTCAAGCGTAACAAGGCATTATTGAAATCAAATGTTGAAATAGATTCTAGATTAGAAACATGTATTTTGGGAAAATATAATAGGAAACTCCATAAAAATTACTAGAATTTGAATATATTTTGACCAAACAATGGACAACACAATGGTACAAAAAAATAAGTATCAAGTGTATGCATTTTGAACAAGGTATAAATTATTGATCCTTTTGATATACTTGATTTTGAGAGGATAAAGCTTAATACTATTTAAAATTAAATAATTATTATAGGTTATTGGTAGATTTTTTACACCCATCATCTTAAAAGTATATAATAAAAATTCAATCTTTGAGAGATATTAATTTTGTATCCCTACATCAGTGATAATTATATGATAAATAAGCTTTTAATCTAATTTTTTATTGGAAAACTAGTTGGTTTTGATATACCTTACAATACATGGGTGCTTTATAACTATATATTAATTAGATCCAAACCATCTATCTTGTTTAAAAGTGCCTATTCCCTTTCACAACCACTTTAATTATCACTTTCTTAGTATAGTGTGATGTCTAAACCATCACATGCCCTAAGACCCTATTCAATTGGTCAGGTTAATCACTCAACAATCCCAATAAATAGTATGCTCAATTTATATAACCCACTAGATAAGTGGGTTTGGTATGATGCTAGGAGATTAAACCTTAGATAAAACACCACCTAAAAGTCTTGTGAGGAGGTGATGAAAACCCACTCATGATCTAAATTAAAAATAGAAGGTATTATTATTCTAAGTTATAGGATCTTACTAGAGGCAAGCAAATAACATAGTAAAAAAATCTTTGGGATTCAAAACAAAATAGAATATTTTCATTTTTGAGTGAACTAAAAGGGAAGATCATACACAAAAAATATCCCCACAATACACTCAAGAAGTAATAAGCAATAAAAAACTTTCATAAAAAGAGAAAAACTTTAACAAATTCATCAATTATTAGAGATAATTGGTAATAATCTAGTTCAAAAGTGATATTATCAAGTGTCTAATACCATATTTTAGTATATACAAATTCCCCCTTTTATTATTGAAATGAAATAAAAATACTATATTAAAATTAAAAAAGTATGTGTGTGTGTACAACACACTTTATCTTTGGGAGATGGCTCCAAATGTATAACTTTACTCCATGCAAACCTGAAATGAAAATGTAGTAGTCAATTCCCATATGTAAAATCTCAAATATAAAATTGAAAATTGAAAAAAAATTAAGAGCAAGGAAGGAATATATATGTATTTCAGTGCAACATGTTGCCTTCTAACTTGTTGGTGATGGTGTTTCCTTATTGAAGAATTAGATAACTACGCTTCCTCACTAAATCACATGGAGAGTTGGGATGAATTTTCATCAAATTTGTGTAACTTTAAAATCCCATGGGTTGTGAAGATAAATACCCCAGCCCTCATGAATGTGGAGTAGTCATAATATTGTTGGTCATCATTGAACCTCAACTGCACTAACAACTAATATATATCTAATAGTGACGCTCAAGATGGTAATGTGGGAGACACATAATCAACTTGTTATGACTAATGCTAAGGTTGTTGAGCATAATTAAAACTTAATGTGAACTATGTAAAAAAATGAATCAATCATTGTAAATAGACTTAAATATTCAAGGTTTCTCACTATTTTATGCCATTGAATTTTATTTGTAAATAAACAACTATAATAGTGATCACTGTAAAATATGTGTTTGTGCATGAAATAGTATCACGCCTCACTAAATTTATGATAACTAATATTTTATATGTACATGAAATAGTATCATGTATTACTAATTTTGTGCCAATGTTTATTTAATGTTATAAATTTATATGCTAAAATTTGAGAACCTTTATCTCAAATGTATATGTATGTGAAAACATGTAAATTTGTTCCTATAAACTTTATGAACTTGCATGAAATATGCATACAAGTGTATCTAAATATGTATTTTATACTTGTTTATCTATAAAATTGAGATCATATGCATGGAATATTCCCTCAGAATCTTATCAATGTGTAAAAAATTATCATATGTCTAAACCAATCTACTATATAAACCATTTTAAATCTCTAAAATCTATATTTTTTACCCAAAATATTATTTTTATATGCATGGAGGCTTGTGTCTCTATGAAAATCCCACTGATATGCCTCCATTTTGAGATGAGGGACATATCCTATAAGTCACTCATCTCAAAATAAGAGTTAATTGTATCATGTCATTTATAGTCCTACCAACATGTGGAAAATATGTCATCATAATAATGTAAATGCCATCAAAGTATGTATGTAACATATGTAATGCAAGGCATAAAAGTGTCATGTCAAGATAGATGTATCAATTAGGCACACATTAGTAGCCATCACTAATATAATATATAAATAACCCTACAAAAAAAGAGGATCATGATATGAATCGTTACACCAAAAAATCATAAGGTGCATGATATGTATCTTGACACCTGAAAACTCAGTAATTTATGTAAGTGTAAAAATCTCAACATATAATCTTAGATTAATTAAACCATAAGCACACAATTTCACACATAAGGCAAAGGGTGAAAAATAAGAGACATAAATATGTTTCAATAAGAAAGGCTAAGGGGTCCACAATCAAGCTACATAAATATGTCATATCAGACAAGGCCAATGGACCATAATCAAGGGGCATAAATATGTCACAATAAATAAGGCTAAGGGATGAACATAATAGATAATAAATGAGTATTAATAATTATGATTTATGGTTATTTCATGTTTAAATTTATTAAATTTTGCATTTCAGATACAATAGGTGTATCCATCTTTAAGGAGAAGAATTTCATGAAGTTACTCTAAGGAAACATTAATTCATAAAACCACCATAAATAGTAATCAAAGTATGAAAATGAAGGTAATCAACCCAAAGGATAAAAATATGTCATTAATTTTGGTTAACTTGCCAAAAATCCCACAAATTTATTAATAAATCTCTTTATTTCAACCTTTTATTTTTAGATAATTCATATTTGACATCCACGCACTGCTAATGTCAAGACCACTTTCTCCATTTAAATTGGTAGGTCCTTTAGCTATTGCAATAGCTTCCCTTACTTTTATTTTTAGATAATTCATATTTGACATCCACGCACTGCTAATGTCAAGACCACTTTCTCCATTTAAATTGGTAGGTCCTTTTTCTATTTCAATAGCTTCCCTTACTTTTATTTTTAAATAGTTTTCCTCTCTAATGGTTAGTTTGTGATCTTCCATACTTATATGGTGTTTGGTGGAAAATAAGTGTTCATCTAGTGCATAACCACTGATAATTTCCCATGAGTGTTCTTATAGTTAAGCATTCCTTTTTTTTATCTTTCTTTTTTTTCTTTTTTCATGTACTCCTTAGAAGAAAGAATCAAAGTTTGAGTAGGTTTGTTTAAATCTGGTGATGTTTTAGTGGATGTATCTAATGTAGGATCATCATTGTCAATAATACATTGTATTTTACTCTTCAAGGCCCAAAAATTATCATTATAATTCCCATGAATTCTATGATAATCACAATAGTATTTTGATTTCTTGAGAAGATGCATAGGAGGCGATGTGATCAACTTGTTTCGAAGCATATCCCTTAAATTTTCACTTGATTTCTTATTAATATTTTAAAAAATTATTAAAACATTAATTATATATGTATTTTGTTTTAAAACCCATACTAGAGATGAAATATTTTGAGGCATAAAGCTTTGAAATGGGGAAGCAAAAATGTAATTGACACTAGCATGCTTAAGACTCTTGATATGTGTAATATTATCCTCAAGTGATTGAATATTTAAACACATTTTTTTTGTTGGATATCCTCTATTTAATTTCTCATAGTAACCATTTGATATATAAGTTATTTGTGAATACACCTCTTAGTCATTTCTAACTAAATGTGCATACAAAGATTATCAAGAAGTTGTGTGGGAGGTGGAAAGATGATGAGGAACATGGTGATCCTCATATTTGAGAAATTATAATATTAAATACTTATATTATTCATTCAAAATATCCAAAAATCACTATTAGACTAATCCACACTTCCATTTTAGCTATATCTACTCCTCAAACAAAGTCACTCCTTCAAGACTAACTCGTTCACCGATAGTGTCTAAATCTATTAGCTACATCCTCCTTCCAAATAATGGTTAAGTCCTCAAATGAAAATTCACCTAATGGGTCATCCCACATGTTTCAAAATTCCCATATGAGGAAAATCATAAAATATAACAATAAATATATATTTTTTAACCATTTTCTCACTAGAGGATCACATAATTAAAAAACACTAGAACATCTAATTGCACATTCAAAGAAAAGCATCTATTAAAGTCCCAATTCTAAGTTCGTATAATCATAGTAGTATTGAGTTGAGTTTGAATATGCCTCCAATGTAATAAGTCATTTTTGAAACACATAATTATACCAGTACTTCACCAACATATAGCATTACACTATTATTTCACACACACCATCATAACATGGGAGAACTACATGGATTTTGATCCCTATTTGAAATATTTGTATGTAGGTAGCATTTAGCATATGGGGTGTTGATTTCAAGCACAACATCATCCACTAACTCATTTTTCTCCTTTATTTATTGTATTCCTCATTTTCTATTGATCTAAGCTTCCAAGTTAAAAATAAGTTACATTGCAGCTTCTATGATAGATGAAGAAAACATAATACATACACAAGACCAATAACTAATAATGAATTTGATATATTTTTAATAGAGAGTAAAACATGTAGACATTTAATTCTTAACACCATTTGTGTTGAAATTGTCAATCTTACTTGAATTACACTAAAATGCACAATTTATGCCAAAATCACTTAAACACACTAAATAGTTCAATCTTGTCGTATACAAGTGTTGATTTATGCTAATGTATCCCTAAATGGGGAAATGAATTTTATGAGATTTTTAACTTTTCTTAAATCATTTTGATTCAAAATTATTATTTTGCATTTTGGTGCTTTGCATCACTCTTTTATTCTAATTCATTAGTACACACCACGTACCTTTGTTATTTTATGTTGATAGCATCCTAAATGGGATAACATTTAATACGCATCTAACATCACCTCCCAATTCTTATTGATTCAAATTATAACCCAGTAATATGACTTTTGGATCATTTTGATTAATTGTGCACCATTTTCTAAAGAATTGAACTAAAATTGATTAATCTTACATAGGTAAATTAACACAAATTAAGATCTTAAGAATTATACGGAGCAAATTGAATCTTTTATTATTGTAAAATGATTCTAAATATCTACATCACCTAATGTTATGATCAATGGGGTGGAATCCATAATCCATAAATGCACTAAATATCAGGTTTATGTGTACCCAAGCCTCATTAATGCCCCTTTCTCATAAATCATTATGAGGATATTTATGTATTTAATTATAAATATTAGATTAATTTATGGCCACACATATCAATATTAAGATGGATGGTCATGGTTGATCCTGACCCATTTGAAAAATATATAAATATAAGGGCATAAAACATCATTTTTAAGCTAAAATATTATATATTTATAATGCATAATTATCTCCACTATCTTTCTTTGTGTTAATCATTATGTTTTATTTGAAAGCTTCATTTGATAGGCATAAATTAGATTTCTTATCTTGATCCTAGATTATGAATGTTGATCTTGAGATGATGGAGAAGTTTGGAATCCTTTGTTAACAAAGACAAGAACATCAAATCAAGGGGGAAAACACTCTTGGAGCTATTCTTGGATGGTGGAATCACTTGGTAAGGTAATATGAGTATGTGTTTTCTTTTAAATGTTTATTATTGTCATTAACAAACCCTATAGAATAGGTTGGCTTAGATTGTTATTTATTATGTATTCTTTTGTTATTTTCATGACTAATGTTTAAACAAATCCTCTTTGTAATCCAACACTACATTTTGGCACACCCGATGGGACCATAGCATCCATTCAAACAAGGAAGACATCTTGGCAATTTTTATTTTCCATTATAGTCATTAAAAATTCTTTAAATAATAATGTGTATGCTTATTTTCCCATGTTTCTAACATTTTTTATGGACACACAGGTTACACAATGACCAATGATGGTTCTAAGTAACTACCATCAATTAGGGTTAACCATAGTCAATTGGGTTGTAGGGGAAAATACGAAAAAAAATTTGTATTTTAAACTTTTATTCAAGTTTGTTTCTAATAATTTGAGTCTTATAAGTCTTTGGTTTGAACATAATATTGATCTAAAAGCTTCTCGTTTGGAGATTTTATCCTAACAAGTATTTTCAAGCATAACATTTTTACCTTTGGGTTCACAAATTACCATTAGTAATTATTTTTGATTGGTGACAGTTGGGTTATGACTAGTGATGGTCTTTTAGGAATTAGTCCTGATCAACAGTGACTAGAGCTAGTCACTATGTTGTCAAAAAAATAAAGACCCAAGAGCATGTTTTCTAAAGTTGTTTATCTCAAAGTCAAAAGTGCTTCAAAGTTAAACAACACTATCTAAAGTTTTAGGCAGGACCTACATGGAGAAGTGTTTTTTTAGCACAACTAAGTCTTTTAAACTTCTTTTTGATGTTTAAAAAGAACTAGGAACCTTCCCTTTGGTGTTTAAAATGAAAATTACATGTTTAGATTGAATGTTTTGTGATTATTTTTTTAAAAAAAATTGAAAATTAAGGCCAAGGGCCAAAGAACATCACCAAACACTTCAATTTAGTTCTTAAAACCAAACTCACTTCAAATTTTTGTTTTTTATAAGTCATTTATCATTTTTTTTGTTAGATTATTTGAGCAAAAAGGAATTTTCATGTGTATGCTCTTCCCCTGTCCCCTATAGGGAACTTGGGTGATCAAAAGTGCCATTTTCATTACAAATTATGACTTTGTCCAAGGCATAAAAAGTAAGTTAAATAGGTTCTCCCCAGAATATGTATGGTTTGGGTGATCTAAAAATAAACCTAAAGCTTTTTTACTTATAGTTTATTTCATGAATTTTGGCTTTTGAGGGGGATGCCATTACCTCCCATGAGTTTTTTAGGGAAGCTTTGACCCAGGGCTTCATCTCCTAGCATTTTCTTGACCCCTCTCCATGGGGGTGAGGGGGGTGCATAAAAACTGAGATCACCCCACTAAGATATTGATTTGAGTGGTTAAACCATCTTTTTTAGTGGCAATCTAGCCCAGAACGTATGATCATTTAGGACATCACACTAAACTAAGAAATTAATGGATGTAGTGGTTATGAAAAGGAATAGACCTTTTTCACAATAAGACTTTTGATGCATATCTAATTGACGTGTTGCATCCCTTGTGTTGCCACACTTGGGACCACCTAGATGGTCATAACTTTATAATTTTTAGATAAACCCCACATGTCGTGTAAATATTATTGATGTAAGGTGCACCCCAAGGTCCATATCACTACATTATCACTTGAGATAAGGGGAGTGTAAAATACACTACTATATAATGTGTTTTTATTTTGGATGAATATTTAATTTCCTCTCAAGTACATGTATAAAGATGAACTTAAACAATATCATGCAACCTTCTTATTTTTAAGGATTTAGGATGATTACTTAGTTGTAGTGGTATATTTTAGTCCTTTTAGCTTAGTTGGTCATTCATTTTAGTAAAAACTTGCTTGTAAACAAATGTAATAACCAAACACATTGTCCACCAATTTGTTCAACAAGGAGGTGTTGCATTGACCAAGTGAAAATCAATCTTTTCCTTGTTCAAATTTGTCATCTTAAACATTGTGTCATATCATCTAAATTGGCATAGTTATGATTTCTATTTGAGTCCAAACCACTTTCCCAATTATATTTAAGTCCTTCGTTTCTAGTTCAAATCTGAAATTGCACCTTTCTAATTTCATAAGGTTGATGTGTTATTTAGGTTCACCATGTACACATGACTTGAGGGAACTTTGTTTCAATTTTCCATTTGGATTGAAGGCCATTTATATATTCATCATCTATCTCACCACTATGAAATTAGGTCATCAACTATAATGCTCATACTCTAAGTTATATAACATTTTATACTACCATTATTATTACCATGTGGTAGTGTTGTGATGCCCATTTGGTTTTAGTTTTATACTTAATAATTCTTGCATGTTTCCATATCATGAGTTTCTTGGTTCGTATTGTCTCCTTCCTAATCCAAAGGGATTTCTTCTACTTTCCTAATAGCAACTTGTCAAATTTGAACTATTTTTTTGGTATTGACATATCTCAAAAGTCTACATTTTAGTGTACTAGTGACATTTAGGCTTTTCAAGTTATCATACCCTCTTCTAATTCATATGATTTTAACTTTACCCAAGGTTGAGTAAATTTGTGAAAAACATTATTATAATTGTGTCTAGTATTATGCCACTCTCCCTATTATAGTCTTTTTGGTACCTAGATTCTTGTTTATAAAATATTAAAGCACATACCTTGTTTAAATGTTTGCAAAACATTTCCAAATCTAGTCAAACATAGAGAGCAACCTTTTTAGACATAACTCAAAAGTACACTCATAATGGATTCCCTTGCATCCATAGATATGAGGAGAATTATTATAATGGTCAAGATAATTTAGTGGTCTTTGAATACATTCCAACAATAGAAAGATTGATAAAAATTATGTAGAATATCAACCCCAATAAGACAAAGATGAAGCCCTTTAAAGGTTGATAGAGTCTGTTGCTAGACTACGCTCAAATTTTCTAATTGAAAAATTACATACTTTAGTTAGAGAAGGAGAGCAATATCAAGGACAAGTTTTCACAAACATTGTGAAAACTAACATACCTTCTTCTAGCAAAGGCAAGGAGATACTTATAGAGTCAAAACTAAATGATCAAGATCTTATCAACAAGATTAAGAAGACAAGTCAGTGATATACAGAATAAATTATCGTAGAATTAAAAAAATATTTAGTAGCTATGTCAATCCACAATGATGCTTCAAAGTAATAAGAAAATGTGATTAAAAAAATGCAAAATCTATTTAAAAACATAACAATGATGGATTAAGAGGTCTCAATAAAATAACACAAATCTCAAGAGGTTTAGTAACACATTCCACTAGACTTGGAGCACACATTTTTCAATCACCAAGAACCTCTTATTCCTTTCCAAAGTCAAAGACTCAAACATTTAGTATGTATTGAATAAATCATACAAAACAATTTGGCTAGTTCATCTCAACCAACACATACAATGGTGAATAGACATAGAACTCCCCAAAATCAGTAAACATGGTTAATTCAAGGCAAAAAATTCTTAGGAATCAATCACTTATCTACTAAACTCAATGAGTGAACCAAAACCAAGTCAAGGATTATAGGGTGTACATCCCTACCAAATCCATGCAACAACAGGGGCATATACCACCCAATAGAAAAAACAAGGGCATATACCACCCAATAGAAACAATAGGGGCACATTCCACCCCAAAAAGAACAATAGGGGTACATATTACCCCAAAAACAATAGTAGGGGAACATTCCACCCCCAAAAATTTATGTTCCACCCATAAATGCACCAAACATGCAAGAGTGGAACTCCATTCAGTCACGTTTGGAGACTAGAAGTAGGATTTAAAATTACAAAGTCCATGAGATATGTCCATATCCATTAGATTTATCTATTCTCTAAGTCCCATTTCCACCTCATTTCGAGGCACCTAAATTTGACAAATACAAAGGAAAGGGTGACCCATGTGTACATATCCAGTTATTTTTTACATTATACCAAGAGGTTGCTTATAGTAGTGTGTTCCTACTTCGATTGTTTTATTGAAGTTTAGTGGGACAAGATTTAGATTGGCTACTAAAGTTACCCAAGGGATCAGTTTCAAATTGGAATGACTTATCTAAAAATTTCCCCAACCATTTCTTGTATAACATCAAACATGAATTAACCATTTTTGACTTGTGTAAAGACAAACAATGAGATGGAGAAAGATTCATTGCATATCTATAGATATGGAGAGAATTAGTAGGTAATTTTGAACATAACTTACTAGAAAAATAGTTGGAAGACATATTTTTATAGAATCTACACCCTAAGTTGAAGCAAGTCTATGGCTTTCTTGCACAAACACTTTCAAAGAAATTATTGACAAGGGTGTCCATATTGAGAAAGATCTTATTATAAAAGTCCTTGTCAAGATTTTCATGCATGGTCAAACATCAAATTAGACCTCATCTTATAGTCAAACAAATGTGCAAGAGAAACCTAAGGTTTTCAACAAGAACAAGAGCATGGTTGGAAATGGTGTGACTAAAATAAGACTCATACAATGGTGCAGGCCCTATGAGCCCTAAATGTATAATTATTTCCACCCAATCCACCACCCAATTTACAAAGATAACTTCTAAAGAGTTCATTCCATAACCAATATAGAGTCTTCATCAAATTATGAGAACCTATTGAGATAGTATTTCAAAAGCTTGTAGTAGCTAACCTAATTGTATGACTAATACCAAGGCCATTTTATTAAGATCAACCAAAAATAGATTGGTGTAAGGAGAATTAATGGTGAAAATTCCATCATGTTGTTGGATATGATAAATATTAGTGTATCCAATTATAGCACATGATTGAATATCTAATTAAAAGTGGCAAAGTCAAGATCAAATTGGCCCCACAAGGCACTAATCAAGATATAGGAATCTACCAAGATTCATTTCCTCAACATAATCAACCACCACCAAGAAATAACTAGCAAAACTAAGGACAAAATAAGAGGCAAAATCATCGTGATCATAACTAGGATCATAATACCCATGCCAACAACTTAAGTTACAACAACATGCCTTATTATTATAACAATATCATGAGATGTATTTATGCAAACCACATTACCATTATTGCTATCAAATCCCATGAGCCATCTTGTAGTCCTATTATTATGGGACTCATTATTATAGGGCCAACACCCTCTCCCTTTAATAAGACCACATCGAGTTCATGCAATTTTATTGTGACTCCATTTGCATGAGTTACTATTTCTGAGCAACACCCTTCTTCTAATTACAAATGGCTCCTCATCAATTTAAAATTGCATCAATATAACTAGACACCTACGAGCCACCCTCTAAGGCCTTTGCCTTCATCTTTTGATTATATTAGCTCTTTTCCACCTCTAGGTTATGCAGTCATAACTAAATACTCATGAGTTAATCTCCAAGTCCCATTTCCCTTTTCCCTCTTCTTCCATAGAACCTAATGTGAACATTGTGCCTTTAGTTCCAAATCCTACTAATGTGTTATCCAAATCCAATCCATATCACCCCAATGTTGAAAAACCTTATAGTCTATTAGACCAACTAAGTAAAAGCCTGTGCATATTTCCATTTTGGATCTCTTGCGTACATATGAAGTCCATAGAACTATTATGAATAACCTTTTATAAGAATCAACTCTTCCTAAAGATATAAATCCTAAATATTTCCAAACACTAGTTGGGCATTTATCTTTTTTTTATTAGCTTACGTTTGATCAAAAAGATATGTATGCCCTAGGTTCAAGCCATAATAACCCATTGTATATTAAGGTAATTATTGAAAACCATAAGATCAAGTGGGTTCTTATAGACAATGGTTCAGGGATGAACATCATGTCCCTCAAACTAGTATATAGATTGGGCTACATTATAAAAGACATATATTCATAGATCATCACAATAAAGGCTTATTACAATGTTGAGAGGGAGTCTTCAGGTATTATTTGGTTGCTGATCATTATTGGTTTTTTTTCCACCACACATTACTTCTTATTGTAGACATTGAGTTTCTTTACAACATACTTCTTGGTCATCCTTGGATCCATGAAGTACAGGGAATTCTATCCACCTTATACCAGTGCCTTAAGTTTTACAATAATGGGATTGAGGTTACTATCCCCATTGATCAATAGCCTTATTAGTACTATAAACATCTTGAGGTTGAGTATCACAATTATAACTATAGTCTTGGTTTTGAATTCATTGCAAAGAATAACAAGGAGATAGTTTCACATCCACCTCCATCTAATTATATCAACCCTAGTGACATTTCATCCACTTTGGCTAATCTATTTCATGTTTCAAAATAGGTTGTTATTGAAGATGTGGGCATTTTCACATACTGTCTAAAGGATGCCTTCCATGTTGTAACATTATCAAAGCCTCAAAAAATATTTGTTAAACCCAAACCATCCAATATCCTAAATAGACCCACCTTTATCTAGCAATCAAAGAAAGAACAACAAAAACCACCTGTGGTATTTGTACCTCTTACTTTGCCAAAGAAGGATTGAGAGGCTTTTATAAACAGAGATTGGTCATATTTTTAAGGCCTTGATGATTGTTTTTAGAATCCAAAGTATCTTATCCATAATTGGATCATGGATCATCTTGATTATATAATAAGTGGCCTTGGTCCATGAGTAGAAGTAACCCTAGAACCCTTATCAAATAGAGTACCTAATCCAAATCATGATCTCAGATTTATACCACATGTGGGTGACCTCATGACTTTTGATAGTGATTCTTCTAAATTGACTAGTGATGAGGCTCCTAATAGTGATGTAACATCCCATTATAGCATTTTCAAAGAGATCATTGACTCAAATTTATTTGACCAAATTATATCATGACCATAATACCTATTTATCCCATTAGAACTTCCCATCCTAAAGCAAGAACCCATTCCACTATTAAAACTTCCCATTTTGAAGAAAGAACCCATTCCACTATTAGAGCTTCCATTATTGAATTAGGAACTCATTTTTCCCTATTCCTTTACCATCATAAACTCATTGATTGGGACTAATAAAATTTAATCATATTCTTTGATGAGTTTCAGAATGAAGAATCAATTTCAAAATACATGGGCCTATGAGATGGATTACCCATTGGTGATCACAAATAAGGCTTTGATTTTTCATTGGATCCTTATACCTAATTTAGAGAGGAGGAAAACTTTCTTAGTAATAATAAAGATAAAACATCAAGATCTTTGGGTGAAAACCTCTTTTAGGTACTCATTAATCAGGGAAAAAGTAAAGAAAAAGACAAACCCTTGAGTGAAAACTTGTTTTAGGCAATCTCGAGAGGGAAAGTTTGCTCATCCCTTAAATACATAGAAGGTCCATCAAGTCCTAGGTCCATATCTATTACAATCATCTCTTTATTAAAAAAAAAAAATAGCATCTCTCTCTTGAGTTTATAGAGGTTTTTGCTACTTGGCCATTACCTGAGATGGAAGATTTAGATCCATCACATTATCTAGAGATCTGGGAGGAAAATAAAGAAATTATAGTAGCAAAAGATGATCATGATCACACCTTTCCTATTATTCTTGAAGGTGGATCCACACTTATTATAGAGATCATAATTGAAGTCAACTTGGGAACATACGATGATCCCAAAATTGTTTATCTTAGAGATTTCCTTACTAAAGTAGAATGTGAACATATTATATCCATTTTGATGAATTTTAGAGATATTTTTTCATGGGAATATTTATACATGCCAGGATTAGACCCACACTTGGTAGTACATCAAATTTTTATTCATCCAATCACCAAACTAGTTAAGCAAAAAATTGAGAAAGATGCATCCACACAACACCCTCTTAATAATGGCTAATTTGGAGAAGTTATTGGGAGTAGGTTTCATTAGAACACTAAACTATTTCAAATTGATATCTAACATAGTTCTAGTTAGCAATAATCGATAGGGTATGTCTTTGTATAGATTTCAGAGACATCAGTAAAGCATGCCCAAAAGATGATTTTCCTCTACCCAACGTCGACATGATTTTTGATTCTACTACTGGGTATGATATGTTATCCCTCATGGATAATTTTTTTGAATATAATCAGATCGAGATAGCCCAAGAAGATCAACACAAGACTATGTTCACCACTCCATGGGGAACATTTTATTACTAAGTCATGTCATTTGGCTTGAATAATGTTGGAGCCACATATCAGTGTGATATGAATAGCATATTCCATGACATGAATCATGATATTATTGAGGACTATGCTAATGACATACTAGCAAAAATAAGAATAAGAGCTAGACATCCTAATGTTCTATGAAGAATATTTAAGAGGCTTCATGAATATAAAGTTTGCTTGAATCCTAAAAAGTGCATCTTTAGTGTCACTTTATGGAAAGTGCTAGGTTTTATTATATCATAAAGAGGGATTGAAGTTGACCTTTCTAATTTTAAGGCCATTGTTGAAATTTTTACACCTTCAAATATTAAACAACTTTTAATCCTGTAGGGAAAGATCTTGTCAATCTGTAGGTTCATTCCTCAGCTAGAAAACAAGTATCATCTATTTACCCATCTTTTGAAGAAAGGGGTAGCATTTTAATGGGATAAAAACTATAAATTATCATTTTTAAAGATAAATACATACTTGGCCAACCCACTAGTTTTAAGACTGCCAACACTTAGACAACCATTACTTCTTTACATATCAATAACTGAGCATGCATTAGGGGCACTTTTGGCCCAACATGATGGTAAAGGTAAAGAACATGCAGTTTATTATTTAAACTAAACACTGGCGGATTATGAACATAATTATATGCCAGTTGAGAAGGAATTTTTAGATATGATGTTTGGTCCCTAATATCTATAACATTATATGTTGAATAATAAAACCATTGTCATCACCAAGGTGGATCCTCTCAAGTTTTTATTTTTTAAATTAGCTCTCACAGGATGTATGGCTAAATGGGTCATGATCTGAAGTGAATTTAATGTTGAGTATTAGAATCAAAAATATAACAAGGGGTAGGTTATTATCTGATCAACTTGTAGAGGCCCCTATTATTGACACTCAACCACTCAAATTCAACTTTTTTGATGATTCAATCATAAAAGTGGAAGAAGTGCAACATGAACCTGAGCAATGGATGATTTATTTTGATGGTTCCTTCACTTCTCATGGATATAGAGTTGGTATATTCTTAATTACACCATAAGGGGATTTAATTCCCTAAGTGTTTCACATTAATTTTCATTTTACAAATAATATGGTTGAATATGAGGCACTTATTGCAGGACTATATTTTATTATTCAGTGGATATTTAACAATTAATGGTTTATGGTGATTCCTAATTGATCATCAATTAGAGAATTGATCAATATCAAAATAGAGATGACAAGCTTGTTTCTTACAAGCAAATCATGGATAATTTCAAGATTCATTTTAAATCTTTACATTTTGAACAAATACCAAGGGCCAACAATAAATCTATCGATATAATGACAATGATTGGGTCAATGATATAGATTAATGGTGGAGCTAAAGAGCATAAATTTTTTATTGAGAATATTTTATATCCTACACATATTATGCTAAATTTAGAAAGTGTATGCACCATTGTTGGTTCCAATCCCCCACCTAAACTACCTTGGTATCAATCATTTTATAATTACTTCTATGATCACATTTTTCCACCTAACCTATCCAATAACCAATAGAAGTTATTTCATCACCACTTATCCCATTATACCCTCCTTATAAACATGTTTTGTCACAAAATTTATGATGGAATACTACTTTATTATTTATCTTTAGGAGAATCTAAGCTATCACTAAAGGAGGTTCATGAAGGAATGTGTGGGGCCCACACCATTGATGTAGTCTTAGCTAAAAATATCATTAGAATAGGATATTATTGCCAAAACATGGAGATATATGCTTGAAATTATGTGAGGATGTGTGTTTCTTGTCAGTAACATAGAAACTTGATACAAGTTGTTCCTTTTAATTTTTGTTCATTTCTTAATTTTGGAAGAAGATAAGAAACTAGTAATAAGGGTGTGGTAGAAATACCTGGTTGGTGATGTACATGTAATCCAAATGAAGATGGAGAACTCCTCTTTGACTAAGAAGGAATAACTTGCAAATAAGAAGGCACTAACAAAGGGGATCATTAGCAAGATAGTTAAGTGGATTTCCTAACATGTGCTACATCCAATAAGCATATACTTGTTAGAGGCTATCAATCCAATATTGATAATAATAAATTTAAAAATGATAAATTGAAGTACTTTCATAAGATAAATAAAATACAATACAATAAGAAAGTAGAATGTTTGTTAAAAAATGACTAAATCTAGCAAAAGTAGGTCAATACTTATGCCAAGGTGGGTGAAGTCAGGTTCAAAAAATCAAAAAAAGGTTTATGAACACGTAAGAATATAGAAATTTAGGTTTAGATGGGGTTAAGGGGATTAAAATAACTTTCTTTTATTTTTTACCATAGTGACCATCAATAGTTGGGTGAACCATCAGTCATTGGGTTGAACATTAGTGGTTATGTAACCTTGATAGTTGGGGGTGACCATCAGTGATTCTGCTAACTGTCAATGATTACCTATGTGTTTTTGAAGATCACTAAAAGAGAGGTTTTAGAATAAGTAGATGGTTAGATGAGGGTTATGTTAAGGAATTGATAGAGAAGGAATAAGGTAAAGATAGGTCTGATCAAGTCAAGGAGGCTAGAAATCCTAAATAACAATGATAAAGATTTGATATACCTATAACTTGCTTATTGGTTTATGGTTGAAGGTTGAAGCAATTTTTCTAGAGTAATAGTAATTTGGCCTCAAAAGAAAATTTAGTATAGGTTCAGGTCTCTTTTTATGATATTGAGTTATTAAACGAAGACTAGATATTGGAGATTTTTAATACCTATATGCAAGAAGATTTGATATCTTGAAGATGGATCTTTTTCACCTCCTAATCCTCTCATTTTATAGGTAAAAAGAGATGGAGGATAGAAGGTTCCCTAGAGGATGAGGTTGTTGATCATGATACTTGGAAGTTTTTCATCACCACATAAGAAGAAAATATTAAATTATGCCTCATTATCTCACACACAGATGGTGATGTGTTAAGAAGGTGAGGATGTAACCATTGATGATCAGGCTAATCATTGATGGCTAAGTTGACCATTAACTATTGAGTCTCTAAGGTAAAAAGGGTCAAAGTAATTTAAAAAGGGTTGGTTAAGAGGTTAAGTTAGTAGGTTGATGAGTTAGATAACTAGGTGATCAACTAGACTCAGAGTTTGATATGAGTTCTAAGGCATTTCAATAACTAGAACTATCATGTGTAGTTTTCTAATCTCTACATTTTTCCCATTTTTATTATGTGGCTTTGAATTAACAAGTTATAAAACAAAAAATGGATTGTTGGTCAAGGTCTGATTGCCCTAAGTATGACAAGAGGTGTTCCCCCTCAAACTAGGAGTCGATGAGGTGAAACCAAAATTAAGGCGAGGTTTGATATGTGATTGATTATGAGTCAATATATGGTGAAAAAGGGGTTGGGAATTTGGAATACAAATAATATGCATAAAAATAAGACTAAATATGATAGTCAAAATTGTGTAAATACTAAAGTTACAAATGTTGGTAAAAATAAGGTCAATTCTAAAAGTATGAGTGATAGGGTAATTGGTCCATGGTATTAGTCATAGTTGATCAGGTCACTCTATAAGTCTCCTAAATAGGGTTGATATTTTCATAGGTATCTGAGGTAGGAAGTGATCCCTTAAAAAACATAAATGGTCTAGTTGTGCATCAAGTGGTGCAAAATTCAAATGATTAGCATGGAAAAAATGGTTAATGTAGTTAAAAGGAGCAATGCAAGTTTATCATAAAACATGCAAATAGTTTAGGTTAAAAATGGCCAACATCAAGGTGGATGTGGTCTAATGGTTGGGTTAGAGAAGGATAATCTCCAAAAGTCCAAGTTTTGTATGGGGGGAGATTAGGTGATCTCCAAAATTTGGCATGTAGGTATATGTGCCTAAAATGAAAAAGTGTTAGAAATGTGGGACCCTGACCATCAATGAGCAGGGGTTGTGACCGTTGAAGGTCACCCTACCCATTGACGGTCAAGGGGAAACCTTAGAAAGCTAGAATATAAAAAGTGAAAATAAAGTTTCATTTTCACTTTTGAAATTTTGACTTCATGCTTTCCATGCTCTAGAAATTTGGTTGATTTATCACTTTGATTGGAGATTGTTTGACTGAGTATGTGATTGAGGTGGAGGTTGGTGATTTATGGAGTTAGTTTGCTGAGGTGATCAATGGGGACTAGCAATAAAGGGTGGATGAGGGCATGATCAAGAAGATATACGTGGGTTCTGACCTTGAAAGAGATCAAGGAATGAGGTAGGGGGTGTATTAAGCTTGTAAATTAGTTGATTTTGGTTATTGAAATTTAAATTTGGGTATTTTCGTTATTATATGGAAATTGGGTATGGTTAGTTTTTGCCCTAGTTTTTTTATAAATTAGGAAAATTTAGCAAATAAAATTTAAAATTGATTGAATTTTTGAGTTAGGGTAAGTTGTAGGATAGTTTTAAGTGGTTTAAATTGTTGTTTTTGTTATTTTTGGTGTTGTTTTGAGGTAGGTAAGGTTTAGGGTTTCACCACTGGTAATCACACATAGTGATCATTGATGGTTTAACTTGGCCATCAATAGTCATCTTGACCATTGATGACCGACCACTAGAGGTCAAATCTCTCTTGACCATCAATATTCTTAAGAACCATTGATGGTCGAGGTTTGTGAGAAGGTAGGTTTTAATATAAGGATATAGAAAAGGGTTGTTAAAATGTTATAAGTAGGTGTGGGTTTAAAAGGTCAAATGATAAAATAGGATATGGTAAGTTCAAGTAGGAGTGTTGTGTGGAAATGGTGGTTGGGTAGAATTAAGTAATAGTTTGGTATATTTTAGGGAAGATGCTATCGGGTAAGGGAGGGCATTGAAAATATGGTTGTTTAGGGTGGATGTTGTTTATAGAAGTGTCAATTAGAGGTTTGATTATTGTTTAAATACTAGAGGTAATGTGGTAGATGTAATGGGTTAGTTTGGAATATGTTACAAAAGGAGGGTGTAGGTTGGTACTGAGATCGATTTAGAAAAGTAAGTGTGCATGCTAACATGATATTTCTATAGGCATGAGATCAAACCTAGATGAGGGATCAAGGCCTTAAGATATTTATAGAGATGCTTGATGGGATGATTGTAAATGAGTGGAGGCACATAGAGGAGGTCAACCTTGGGGCCATGGTTCATTATCAACACCTATTATGGGATACATCTATGATTATGGCTCTCATCAAGAGATGGGACCTAGCCATGAACACATTTTTGTTGTTGATTGGAGAGATTAGTATCTTACTATAGTATGTTCATATGATTACATGGTTACCCATTCGAGGGGAGCCTATTTACCACATTGAGATTAAGGAGAAGGATGATCAAATGAAGCTGATATATGGTAAGGATTGGGTCCATGCCAAGTGGCACTCTAGAGCTTTAGCGATTGGCCTTTATATTAGAGGGCTCTAGAGGACTGATGCTTGATGATGATGATGATGATGGTAGTGTCTTATTTTATGTTGCCTAATTTGAGAAGTGGATGATTTTCCTATCTATTGATGGGAGTATTAGTAGAGATGTTGGGCAAGATGGTGTTCGAGTGGGCTCCTATTTTACTAGTCCATATTTATAAGGAGATATAGGGATTCCAAGATCATAGGTGATATGGTATCAGTGTTGGGTTTATTCTCTATTACTAGGCATATGACCACATTAGGGTGTTGAGGCCTTTAAGGATGACATGAGATGGATATACCTATGTAAGCTATATATTGGGTATCTTGAGATGGAGAGGAGACTATGCTTTGATAGGTGTTGGAGGTGGTGATAGAGGCATTGATTAGTTTAGAGATGCATTATAAGGTCTAGTTATGGGTGATGTGGTTTAGAGGACATTTATGGGCTTTTTGAGGTGGGCCCAATATAGTTACCATACCCTATCACTACAAAGATAGAGATGGATATACAAGAAGATAGAGGGGGAGACAGAGCTTATCCCCTTTAATTAGTTTTGGTGGTAGTTTGGTCTTACATAGGGGATTTTGGATCCTTCTTAGAGGTATATGAGAGAGGATGTGGAGTTTCTACTTCTAAAGATATAGCCATAGGATGTAGAGATGGATCATGAGGAGACATTATCTAGAATAGTGATAGATGATGTCTATTTTGTTCATGGTTATGTAACATGGTACTAGGGCCTATATGTAGTATCCAATTTTGGGTGGGGTGATGGGGATCAATAGGTCATGGATGTGGATCCTACTGGGGCATTGATTTAGGTTGGTGGTTAGGATGGGTAGGCATAAGGAGCACTGGTAGTTACATAGGCTTAGATCATAGGGTTATAAGGATAGGTGGCCATTCTATAGGGCCATATTGTCACTTTACAAGTTTAGGTTGCCACCTTGATAGGAAAGTAAGATCAGACAAGGATCTCTCTTGGTTTAGTGAACTAAGAGAGAGATACCTTGAAATAGAGGGTAGGAGTGATGATAACACTAGAAGGAGGACCACCTAATATGATTTTGATGACATGGTGATTAGTTATAATTAAGGAATTGAGATACTATGAGGTGATAGTGTTGTTACAATGTCCATAGGAGTAGAGATATATAGAGTATAGGGCCAACTTAGTATGTGGTCTAGTTATAGCTATTATGAGATAGTGGACCTCTATAGTGGCTTAGGAAAGTAGATCAGGACTACCACTAGATTTTAGTACACATGGAGGAGTATGAGGGGCCAATGGTATTAATGCCTTAGGGGCTTGATTATATGATGTATATGTTTTGATTTTGATATCGGCCTACATGTCGATGATACAAGATGTATATGATGATGTTTGTCATGATATATATATATATATATATATATATATATATATATCTGTGTGTGTGTGTGTGTTCATGGTTACATGTGTTGATGTGAAGTTTAAGCTCATGCTTATGTTTCATGATTTGATGTTGCGATGATGGTGATTTTGTTTATGTTTATGCTGATGTGGTTTTATGATTTGATGTTATAAGATGAATTATTGTGATGTTATGGTAAATGGATAGGATGGTGCAAGATATATAGATGATGTATGATGTCATTCATGATGTTTTGATCCTTGATTTTGTTTATGGATATGATGATGAAAGGTATGTTCATATGATGATTTTATGGTAGATAGATAGGATGATATTATAGATAGATAGATGATGTATGATGTGGTTCATGATGTTTTGATCATAGATAGATATATGATGTGGTTCATGGATATAGTTCACGATGTTGTGTTTATCATTGATGTTTGTTGTTCATGATCATGGAAATGTAATGTGGTTATTGTTAAGGATGTAATGAAAATATATAAAGCAAGTTATATAACAAACTAAATGTAGGAAAAAGGGATGAGAATCATGAGATGCATGTCTATATAAACTCATTATAAGAGGGTAAATAAAAAGAATGATATGTTTTCATTGGTAAGGACCTAACAAACTTGAAGTTAGATTGGATTAAGGAAACTAACCCTTTTGAATGCTTTGCATTAGCATGCTTAGGTTGATAAATAGGTGCCTTGATTATAATAATGTCAAGTAAGCTCAAAATCCCTTGATTTAAAAGATGTTATGAAAGGTGAGGTAGGTAATAGGTGAAAGGTAAATGAGTGGATAGGTAAGGTAACCTTATGTGGGTTAGTTTGCCCCTTCTATAGGTGACCTAAGAACCATAATTGAAAATTCCATGTCTTAATATTAGGTGTAGACTGATCGATGCAATAAGCCTACTAATGTTAGATATGAAAATTGATTACAACTTTCTTGGAATAGCTAATTTTGACCTAGGGTATTTTATTTATTTCTTTTGTTTTTGATATTTTGTGAAGCTAATCAATGTGGGAAGATTCAAATGATTACCTTTGACCCATTTGACTTAGCCGTATTTCAAGGGAGTGGTTTAAGTTTGGGTTTGTTTATTTTGGTAGTTGTCTTTTAAGGGAGAAGTTTATATATTTTAAGTAATTTAGAGGATTTTGGGTAGTTGTCCTTTAAATTAGAAGTCTACAATGCTAGAAATATGTGATCCAAATACTATTTTGGTATCCCAATTTTTTCTATGCAAGGCTTTTAGACATGGATAAGTCTAATTATCCTTAGAGGTTTTCCTCTATGAGGACAAAAATTTAAGCACAAGAAGGTGAAAGGAGGGGTTTGAGAGACAAAGGATCATGGGATTATATCTGATTCTAGATGAAAAGTATCCATGAGAACCATGTTATGGGTAGAGATATGGTACCCATATTTAGGATAAGGCTATACCTATGAAAATTAATCACATGGTTTCATGTTGCAATCAGTTGTCCTCAAAGGGAGAGGGATAGGTGAATGAAGGTGGAAATCTCATAAGTCAAGGGATAAGCTTAAGTTAGACAAAAAAGTGATTTCAGTCCTTCTTTAACAAAAGAAAGGATGTAGATGTTAATCATTGAGAGGATTAGGTTCTATTTTACATTTGAAAGAGTACAAACAATAAGATCCTAATCCATACTTATGGGTAATGATGTAGGGTCCAAGCTAATTAAAAGCAAATTTACCTCTTTTGATTTCCTCCATATTAGTTATATGTTGGTTTTCCTTTATGATGAGGTTTTTGATATTGAATTCTCATTTTTTTAGGTGTTTGTTATAAGTGTGCTTGATTCATTCTTGATAGACACGAAGATGGTTAATCGTTGTGAGGTGATGTTTGTCAAGTAGGTCAAGTCATGTTAATCTTTATTTTTGATTGTTGCTCTTGGAAATGTTCTCTTTCAAATATATGCAAAGAGAAAGAATTTTGACTTTGAGAGGAAAAAATAACCCTACTCCAAAGATTAGAGAGAAAGGGTAGAACATGTAGAGGTTAGAATACTAATTCAATAGGCCCATAAATCAAAAGGGATATGTAAGTGTCAATCCTGACCTGAAGCACTAACTACTTTGGTTAACATTATGTTAAATTTTTTTTTAGAGGCTTCCACCCATCCATTTACTTATGGATGATAAGGTGAGGAAAAGATTAACTTAATTCCAAATGCATCATAAAGACCTTGGACTTTCTTGTTATTGAAAGATTTTTCATTATCGATGTTGATCTTGTAGGGAATACTGAAATGATAGATGATGTGGTGGTTGATTAAGTCAATAATTTTCTTAGCTTTGGTAGACATGAGAGGAATTTATTCCACCCACTTGATGAAATACTCAGTGGTGGTAATGATGGATTGGTGACATTATGAGGAATGAGGGTTGATTTCCCTAATAAGATCAAGGCCCCATTGTGAGAAGGGCCAAAATTCTTTTGATACTTAGAGGCCATGGGTAGGTATATGGTGTAAATTATCATTTTGTTAACACTTAACACACTTATTTACATAATCATAATAGTCTTGGTTAAGTTTGGGCCAATAGTAGCCAAGATGAAGGATGTATTTATCGATGGCTAAACCACTAAAGTGTCCCCCATAAATTCCGTCATGTGTTTACTTGATTGCAAGGGAAGCTTCATGACTATGAAGTAAATATAAAAAGAGGCCATTTAATCTATGTTTATAGAGGATTCCCTTGGTATTATATAATAATAGGTACTCTGAATAAAGGCTCTTCAGGTATTCTGAGAGAGGTTGGGAGGAATGGTACTGAGGTTGAGGTAATAAAAAAAATTCATACTAAATGTTTGATGGAGATGTGTCTACATTGTAAATGGTAGGAAGGTTATAATGGATATAAGATGAGGTGATAAAATGGTGGATGATAATAAAGAGTTTAGAGTTTGGAGGTTGAGATGGGATTTGGGAAGCAAGGGAAGCCATTATATACATGAACTTGTTGGTATATTGTAGAATTGACTGGATAAGATAATGATCAAATGATGTTAAGAGTAAATCTATGAGTTTTTTATACTTTATAAAAATTTCATTCTTACATTGCTAATATCTGTTAACCTAGTTGAACACAAGTTGGGAATCACCAAAGATGATCATCTTGACTCCCAGGGCTAGATAATTTTGAAGACCTATGACTAGGGATTCATACTCATCCACATTATTGGTACATTCAAAATCAAGTTTAAATGAGAGTAGAAGAGGTTTAACTTAGAGATGAATGAGAATAATTCTGGCACCCCCACCATGTTGGCATTTGGAGCCATTAAAGAACATGGTCATTTGGTAGGTAGGGTCCTCTTGAGAAAGAATCATGATGGACTTGTCTGGAAATTCAAGAAGAATAGGTTGGTTATTTGGTAGAGGTGATTTGACCAATTAGTTGGCAATCACTTTCCATTTAATAAATTTCTACTAAAATAACTCAAGATCAAACTTAGCTAAAAGCATGAGCCATTTAGCCATACACTAGTTTTGGTATGGTTTGGAGTGCATGTACTTGAGTGGGTTAGTTTTAGTGATGATTTAAATTTTGTGATTAAGAAGGTAATGGAAAAGTTTATAAGTCACAAATATGAGGGTGAGGTAAAGTTTATCTAGATGGTAATACTAAGTATCATACCTTATAAGTGTTTGACTTATATAGTAGACTATTTTCTCTTTTTTGTTCATCATGGTGAGTGAGCATTGCCCCTAGTGAATGGTTAGTGGTAGAGATGTAAAGGTAAAAGGTTGATCCTCTTTAGGAGGGGCCAAAATAGGTAGAGAAATAAGGTATTATCTGAGTGAATAAAAAGCTTATTAGTAGTCTTTAGTCCACTTGAAATATGTGTCTTTCTTAAGGAGATGATGAAAAGGTTGACATCTATCTGATAATTGAGAGATGAACTGGTGGATTAATTGGAGCTTCCCCTATAAGCTAAAGAGTTGTTTAAGGTGAGTAGGAGGTGGCATCTCCAAAATTTCTCTAACTCTGGTAGGGTCTACCTCAATTCCTCAAAGGAAGACAATGAAACCAAAGAGATGTCTAGAAAGGACCCCTAAAATACATTTCTTGGGGTTAAGGTAGATGTGAAAGTGGATAAGGCATTATAAAATGATTTTGAGAACATTTAAATGATCCTTGTGATATTTATATTTCCCAAGGAGATCATCCATATATTCCTCTATGATTTTATGGATGAGGTTATAGAAGATGTAGGTCATGGCATATTGGTAGGTTACACCAACATTTTTAAACCAAATGGTATGACTTTATAATATAAATTTCCCTATGGGGTGATGAAAGAGGTTTTATGTTGATCTTTAGGAGCAATCAAGATCTGATTGTATCCTAATAAACCATCCATGAGAGATAACATCTCATGGCTAGTTGTAAGACAACAAGTTGGTCGATGATAGGCAAAGAGAAGTCATCCTTTAGACAAGGTTGAGGTCATGAAATTAAATACAAAGGTGAAGTCCCCCTATGATTTTGGTAATGGGAATTATGTTAGAAACCCATTAAATTTAGACAATAGGTTAGATGAATTCAATAGATAAGAGGCATTGAAGTTCCTCTTTTATAAGGAGGGTGTTTCAAGGGTACATCCTGTAAAGCTTTTGTTAAACATGCTTAGCATTAGGATGGGTGAAAATGTTGTGGAAATCAATGGAATAATCAATTCCAACATATCTTGATAGGACCAAGCAAATTATATGTTGTGGTCATGAAGGAAGGAAGGGTAATCCTATTGTTCTACAAAATTCAAGGATTGTCCAATATTGACCATACAAGGGTTATCCAGAGTACCCAAGTTGACATCAATGGTAGATTCATTCAACATGGTTTGGTTTTTAGAAGGAAGGTATTTGTGGATAAAATAATCCCCCACACTAAGGTAGGTGAGAATGGAATCATCGTCATTGGATGGTGTTGATGGTAAGATAATCATTTTCTACCATTTCAAGATGGATGAGAGGAAGGGTTTTAGTTTAGCCACCTTTTTGATAGGTTAGGGGGCAAAACTAAAAATATTGATCCAAAAAAAATTTATATGGGATTATATCAAAATATTTAGACTTTAAAGGAGATGGGGTTGGTGATGATGGGATATCCTCATCGATGGCGGTGATGGGTTTTGGTGAGGTGGATTCTTCTGGTGGTATAAACCTAAGGCCAAATAACTCATGAGGTCTTTGGTTTATGATTATGGGTAACTCATGAGGTCCATATTCATAAAGGCCAAGACCAAACCCTTTTTAGGCACACCTATGAATGTATGCTTTGGTAAATGTGGCTTTTTTTAGATATGATAAATTAGAAGTGAATGGTCAAATATAAGGGGTGGTAGTGGAAGCAAGAAGTGGATGATAGAGTCCCCCATAGATGAAGTAGGTTAAATGATTAGAAGGCCTAAAAGGGATGATGGTTATGATGTTAAGGTCATAACTAGGGTCATGATCAAGGTTCCCATACTCTTAAGGAGTAGGGAAAGTATATAAGGATAGAAGGTGATACTCCCCAAGTGAGAGACATTAGAATGTGGGTTCTAAGGGGTCCTTTATGGGGATTTGTGAAGAAGTTATGGATGAGCTTGTTGAAGCTTCATCAATGATAGGGGTAGAATTGTTGGTAGTTTATGGTGAGGTGGATGGTCAATGAATAAGAACATCAGTACATCATGTTGCAACTGAAAATAGACTAGGGTTAGTTGGTATGGTGATGACATGACCTTCATGCTCAAAGTTGATGCAATGATGTAGAGTGGAAGGGACACAAATCATAGCATGGATCGAAGGGAATCCAAGTAAAATGTTGCATTGGAACTCTCCCTCTATAATTTAAAAGATTTTTGGAATGGTATGAGGTCCCAAGTGAATATGAAGGACAATTACTCCCAAGGTAGTGGCCATAGTATCATTGAAAGAGTGAATAAATATTGTTATTTTAAACATGATGTTCATAGGCAATTCAAGTTGGTCATAGGCATGGAAGGAGATAATGTTTATACTAGCTCTTCCATCAATCATCACCCTCTTGATATGGGTTTGATTTATGTATGTCATAATGAAGAGGGGAGGATTGGGATCCTTAAGATGTATAGAAGGTATTTTTGAATCCTTAAAGGTGACTAGGGTGGAAAGTTGAAGGGCTCAAATAAAGATTTCAAGGAGTTGAGTATCTATGATTTAAACCTCTATGGATTGTATAATCTCTATCAATGTTTGATGGTGAGGATGTGAGGTGTTGATTAATTCATATAAGCTCATCTTTATTAGAGTTAGGTGAATTTGTTTCAACACTACATGCTAAATGGATTTAGAAGGGTTTAAAGGAGAGGCACCTAAGTTAGATTCTTTGGGTTTAAGTAATGGTGAAGGTGTTTGGGTTTGGATAGAGGGTTGAGGGTTTGAATAGTATGTCCATGGTATGGAAACTTTTCCATTTCCCTTATCTTTTTATTAGAATTTATATTGGGTAACCATATGAATGGTGTGGATAAGAGAAAGTGTTGGTTTGGATAGTTACTTCAATTCCTCCTCAGTCTTAGGAAAGAGTGGGGGAGTAGGTAAATATTAGATGGTTTGATTTGGTAGTTGGGTTGGTTAGGGACTCAACGGAAGTTAATTTGATAACAAATCATCTTGATCCCATAGGATATGGACCAATGTTTAGAGAGGTTTACAATCATCCATATCATCTCCTAGTGTCCTATGATATAGGTAAATCAAATTTTCATTGAATCATGTTGGTTTAATGCATGGTAAGGTTAAAGAAGAGGTTTAAAATAACCTTTATATAATGGTTGAATAAGATTTGATGGAAGGTGTTGGGGGTGTTAGGATTTTATTTTTAGGAGTGGGAACCTTCTTGGAAGTAGAATTTATAATGAAAGTTGAAGGTGGTTTAGGTTGGGATTACTTAGTTTGGTAGAAGATTTAGAGGTGGAGGGTGAAGGTTTGTTGATAGGTGGGAACGTATAGGTAGCTAGGTTAGTTAATAATGATGGGTATTTTGTTATTTTGGAGGAGGTACGTGTAGGAAGAGTAAAATTAAAAGGTTTACTAGATGAGGAATATGTAATGGAGATGGCAGATGGATGGGGTCCTAAAATTGAAGGTAAAAGAGAATGGGATGGCATGGGTCTAGTTATAGATGGTTTGTGTGGTTCCACCTTTTTGATAGGTTTAGTCAAAGGTTTCTTTTATGTACTTGATGGGGTTAATTCTAACTTCAAAGATGGATGAGCCAAGCTAGGGGTAGGAAGTATACTTAGATTCTTGATGGGTTTGGTCAAAGAAGAGGAGGGTGATTTAGAAATTTTAGATTCAGGTGGGTTGGATGGTTCCCCTATGGTTTTGGAGGAATAAGTATCTCAATATGGGGTTGAGGTAATGATGGTTTTGAGGGTAGTGGTAAGTGAGGCTAAAGGTTTTGGTTTGTTTTGGTAAGGTAACCCAAGATAGTGCCAAAAGGTGGCCCTATCTAGGTTGGGTTGAGAGGTAAACTCTAGATTTTGGACCAATCTAAAAAAGGCTTATAGGTGGGTTTTATTCCTTAGTTATTGGTTTTAAATATGAAACCTATAGGTTGAGGTGAGGGAACCATTTATTCACCAATATCTTGGGTGTAAAGTTTGATGGTTGAGGAAGATGGTGTCTATATGAAAAGAATATAGGAGATGATCTCTTCCTTTGGAATGGTTCCAAAGTAGTGGTTGGTTCTATTGTAGGTAGGGAGGGTGTGGTCACTTCCTTTTTTTGGATGTTTAAAGGAAATATTATTGATTCCACCATTTTCAAAAGTAGATCGGAGGAATAATTGGTTGATGTAATGGTTGCTTCCTTTGTTATTTCTATCAAAGGAGAGTGGGTGAGTTAATGGTCTCTTCAAAAGAAAGAGAGGAGGTTTCTTCATCTATTTGGTTATCTAAAGGAATAGAAGATGATTCCACCACTTAAGTGGGGTAGAAGAAAAGGTAGTTGAGGTAATGGATTCCTCAATAATAGGTTTAATGGTAATAACATTGACCGTGTGTATCTCACGAGTGTGAGAGGATTCTAGTTAGTTGTTGTCATGGTTTGTGGAAGGTGCATGGTTAGGAAAAGGTTTCTAAAAGATGTCTAATGATTGTTTTGTAGGTGCGTTGGGATTATATAATGCTAGTTCACCCTTATCAATCATGTTTTGGAAAATAGTTTTAAGGGTATTGCACCTACTCACATCATGTCCAATAACATGATGGAAGGTACATAGATCATTTTCATTATACCAGCTAGGTGTGGGGTGAGAAACATTGAATTATTGGGGTGGTTTGATAAGAGGAAGTTATAAGAGATTAGATTTAAGTAGTTTATCCAAAAATAAAGCATATGATTCCCTTATGGGAATATATTATCTTAGAGTGGTTCGGTTTTGGTTATAGGTTTGATGGGTTGGAAGACTTGGTTTGATTTAGTTAGTTGATAATTAGAGGTGGAGTGGATTCGAAGACAACCATGTTTGTGGTTGCCTTTTGCTTTGTGTTAGGATGGTTGGATGGATTGGTGGTTTTAGTTGAAGAAGATTCATTAGATTTAAATATAGAATTCTTGTTTCTTAGTTTCAATTTCCCTTCATCATTGGCTCTAATTTCAAGTTTATGTATTATGGTAAATACCTCATCAAAGGTTCTAGAAGTCTGAACCTAAAGAATTGTGTAATACATTTAGCACAACCTCAAGAAAATATTTCAATTAGTTCAGGTTGGGGTAATGAAAAATAAATTTGGTTAATGAGACCTCTCCATCTAGCTATGAAATTGGCAATCAATTCATCATCGAATTACCTAATGGAGTAAAGGTCGATAATGGAAACATTTTTAGATATATTGACTGAAAAATAATCTAAAAATATTTGGGCTAGTTGAGAAAAGGAGAAGATAGAGTGCTTGGTGAGAGCACTATACCAATCTAAGGCTAGTCTAAAAAAGGACATGGGAAAGGTACAAAGAAGAAAAACATAATTATATACAATCAAATAGAAAGAATGACAAAATGCTCTTAAATGTTGTTGAAGTCCTCCTTACTTTGGAACTTAGAAAACTTAGGTAGTTCACATTAAGGAGGATAAGGTTGGATAGGAATGGATGGATGAATGGGTTCATTGTAGATTTGATCATAAGATAGAAGATTATGAGCTCCAAAAATAAATGATTCAAGATTAGACATTTTATCCATTAACATCTTAACTAAATATGTTTGAGGTGGGGGAGCTCCATAATTGGGTAGTAGCTTTGATTGAGCTTAGGTGGTTGTAATGTATGGATAATAGGTGTAAGGTTGAGAAGATACCACATATTGGTATGTGGTCATTGGAGGTTGGGATGGTGCCACATATTGGTATGCAGGCACAAAAGGCTGGGTAGAAGGTGGTATGTATCCATGTGGATTAGGAACATATTGTTAAGATTTCATGGGTGTTTATTGAGGGATTGACAAATGTTAGTTTGGAGGTATAGTTGAAATGGTGGGTTGAGTTTGGGTGGTGACTTTAGTGCTAATAGGTGGAAGGGTAGGAGATATGAAAAGTACCAAATTTTGAAGTGGGGTAGAAATTGGGGGATTAGTGGTGGTAAGAGGAATGGTGGAAATAAGGGGAGAATATATCCCCATGGAATGTGGGTTATAGGTAACAAGAGGTAAGGTTGCCCCTATATTGGAGGTGTTTATTGGTGTAGATGGGGTTTAGTTATAGGTTGGAATGTTGGATTGGGTTTTAGTGGTAGTAGTGGATGGAATATTAGTAGAAGACGAGACTTGGGTGATCAAAGGTTAGGTAAAAGTAACACCAACCATAATAGGGGGAGACATACCAAAGGATGGATCCATGGGAGGAACTGAAGTAGTAGGGGGATGGTAAGCTATGGTGTTGAGATAATGTTGGAGGGATGTGGGGTTTTTATTAAGGAATGTGGTGAAATCCTCATCACCCTAAATAAATATCAGTGGCATGGTAGGAGAGGGAATGATGAGGAGAACCCTCAACATCTAAAGTATACTTCATAGATGAGGAAGAGGAAGGTGGTCCTTGGTTGGTTTGATTTCTCAACTACTGTCTAGTAAAGACCATGTGAGGAAATGATAAAGGAATGATAAAAACTCACACCTTAAACAAAAAACAAGTAAATGAAAAGAATTCTAGGCAATCCAAACATACACTAAAAGTGTGCTTTAAAACTTAGGATTCTTTTTAGATCATTTTTGGCTTATGCCTTAGAAAGTATGAAGAAGAAAATTTGGCATGTAGATTAGGTACTAAAGAAGAAATCTAAGGTTAGTTTCAGATTGTTTTTATGTGCTCATGAGAGAAATTTATATTGATATTTAGTATGTGGCTTGGTATTGGGCCTACACCCTCACTTCACATACTACAGTGATAGAGGTGTTGAGTGTTCAGCCAAAATATACTAAATTTTAGAGTTTATACTCATCCAAAGAGCTAAGTTGGTTCTCCCCTTGGTAATAACCTCCAAGTAAGATTATCTAGAAAGGGTAAGGTTGACTGCTAGGTGATGAAATCTTAGTCAAGTCTTGTCTCAAGTTTTATTTTAATGTGTTGATTGATTATGTGGTTTGGTAAAGTGTGTGATAACAAGAGTGAAAACTATGATTAATTACATTGACTTTAAGTCACTAGAACTAAAACAAGCAAGCAATCAATGTATGCAAAGGGTTTATTTTATGCCAAATGAAATTTTAGATTTTATTTGATGAACATAGAATAAAGGAAGTAATAAGGGCACCTAGATGATGTTAAGGTCCCATTGGGAATGCCAAAAATTTAATCTTAATTTTTTCTCATTTTTTAATTTTGGAAGAAGATACGAAACTAGTAATAAGGGTGTGGTATAAAAACCTAGTTGATGATGCATGCATAATCCAAAAAAAGATGGAGAACTCCTCTTTGGAAAAGAAAGAATAACCTATAAATAAAAATCACTAACAAAGGGGATCATTAGAAAGATATTTAAGTGGGCTATCTAGCATGAGATAGATTCAAGAAGCATAACTTGTTAGGAGGATGGCAATGCACTATTGATAATAATCAAGTTCAAAATGATAAAGTAAATTACTTGTATAAGATAAATAAAATGCAATACAAGAATAAAGTAAAACGCTTGTTAAATAAAATGATTAAATCTAGTAGAAATGGGTTAATAGTTGTGCTATGGTGGGCAAAGCTAGGTTTAGAAAATTAGAAAAAGGTCTATGAATAGGTAGGAATATAAAAAGTTAGGTTTGGATGGGGTTAAGGGTCTTATTTTCTACCATAATGACCATCAATGGTTGGGTGAACCATTGGTGGTTAGGACGAATATCAATGGTTGTTTAACATCGGTGGTTGGGGGTGACCATCAATGGCTATGCTAACCATTGATGGTTGCCTATGTGTTCTTGAAGGTTACTAAAAAAGAGGTTGAAAATAGGTAGATGGTTAAATGAAGGTGTAGAGTAATTTTTACTCTACATCACATTTAATTTATTCTTTGATCTGAGTGCTGTAATTTTTATTCATGCACGCCTTAGACGTAGCTATAGAAGTTTTGAAGCAAAGGGCCAGTTTATTTTGACTAAGTGTCAGAATGCATCGGAAGCTACCAAGTGTCATCCTCCATCCAAGGGACCTTTTCCCCCTTTTGTTTCTTTCATTCATTTGCCTATGTATCACATTCGAGTGGAAGCTGCCATGTGTCACCTTCCAAAATAAAGTAAGCCAGCTGGCGATTTTTGAAGCCCCTTTTGCAACTTTCTAGAGAACCACAGACCATGTCACATACCCAGTTGTAGCCAAGTGAAACGTGCCACATGTCAGCATCCACATCTCATATCAGCATCTACACTTTATTCAAATACTTTCAACATAAAGTAGCAGAGGTTGCCAAGTGTCACTCTCTGATCCCTTTCTACTCCATCCCCAAAAGAGAAGCAAAAAGTGCCACATACCCCTAGATGAAGAAGCAAAAGATGCCACTTATTTTCCTCGAAGCCACAGAAGCCTCCATGTGTCAACACCTGAGAGAATCATTGTCAAACTCTATTGACAAATATAAAATGATGGTGGATCCTGGGTGTTACTTCAAAATTCTACGAAAGCTGCCTAGTGTCACCAGCTATAAAAGTCTAATATATGCCCTAGTGATTTTACAACACAACCAAAGGGAAGCAAAGAAATCCACGTGTCTTTGATGAATTAGGTGGAGGGTGCCAAGTTTTATTCTCTGGCACCTCCTAGACCATAAAGAGAGTTTTCATAAATTGGCTAAGTGTCCTCTTTTATTTCAAAGTGCCTGCCTACCTATTAGAGCTAAACAGAGGGAAAATTAGTCGAAGTTAATTTGAGTAGATGAAACAGTTCATCAGGTAGATTTTTGGAGCCCCCCATAGCATTGAAGGCATTGTTTATTTGTCCCCTAATAGCGGAGGTAGAATAGATAGTTGAATGGCCCATTAGGTGATAGAATTTGAATTTTAGGCATGGAAGAAGGTACCAATCAAAAATCACCATGCCGCAGTGATGGGCAGCCACTCTTCTCTAGCATGGCCTTCCCAAGGCATTAATGGGCCGTTTGTTTGTCTCCTATGAGTTAGGTTAGAATTTGAATTTGTGTAGGAAGAAGAGTGATGTAGGGAGAAAATTGAGTCTATATAAGTAATTGTAAAATCATTTCTAAAGGAGGGGGAATTCTCATAGTTTTAGACTATCTAAAGTTTGTGGCCAATAATATCATTTGCTCTTGTCTCAATTTTCTTGAGTTGTAAAGTTTATGTAATTGTGCATGTTTCTATGCCCCTTATGTGGCTGAATGAATTGAGGAAATTTGAGCTCCATGCCTTTGTTGATGTTATCTGTGTTGCTTGCAAAGTAGTCTATACTATAGATTTTCTAGTGTAGTGATTGGAAATGTTATTTGCTTTTGTCTCATTTCCTTGAATTTGAATATTTACATGACTGTGCGTGACTTCTACACCTCCTATGTGATTGGAAGATTCTATTAAGAAGATTGAACACTATGCCTTTGTTGACAATTCTTGTATCTCAGTAAAAGACTCCCCTATTGTGAGCCTCTAATTCTATTATTTCAATCTTTTACATTGATCATGCACTTGTCTACTCTTAAATGTAATAGAATCACATAATAGTTTCATTGTGCTCAAGTTAGGATTAGGATTACTCTCAAGTGCATCACCATAGTTAGGTTTCAATTCTTGTAGTTTGCATTTTTGTTTAGTCTCCTATCCCTTTTCCCCAACACCCAATACAAAAGAAGAGACTAGCTTCTTTAAAATTTGGAGGTTATTTTCAAGCCACATTGTCCCACAACTTGAAACTTCCCATTGTTGTTGATTAAGATATAGCACAATTTTAAGACATCAATAGTTTTTGGCATGCTTGGTGGGACCAGTCTTGAAGTCTTTTTAAAGACCGCATGAACCAGAGAGCTATGAGGAGTCGTAGTTGTACCTATATAAAATATGGGAGCCCCTATAACCCCAATAAATTATGCAAGCTGGAATGCTGATGAAGAGGAAATAATCTCAAACTTTCTTCTCACTTTGCAAGATAGCTATGAATTGGTTACAGATGAACAACATAGCATTAAGCCTCAGTTATATGTGCAAAATTATTGCGCTCTTTCAAAATTATCCTTTCAAGAGGATAAATTCATGAAATAGGAGTATAATGCAACAAAGGATGAGTTTGACATGGTCCACCATGAATCAAAAGGAAATAGGTCAAGCCATGATGCACTGCAGAGGGAATGTGCAGAACAAAGGGCTAATGGTGATAAACCAGCAGCCACTAATTTCTTGGTGAAGAGCACCAGTCTAAGGGATCAACATTCAACAAGATTCCAAGGACAAGCAAAGTACGTATATGTTGAAAGCATGTTCAATTTTGATCCACTCAGATACAAGCCAAGCAAGGTGACAGGCAAGAGGAGTAGGTCACAAAATCTCCCTCCCATTCAGCTATTTGTCTGGCACCATAAGTCTTCTTGCCATAAAGGAGACTTCAAAAATGTTCCTTTTGATCTAGGAGGGAGGCAAATATACCTAGTTAGTTGTATATAGTAGTTTGATTTCAGTTGTTGCTATGTTTTCCCATTCTTTCTTGCTCTATTATTTTAAATAAGTGTTCATTGAGCACGTGGCTACGTAGCGGGAGTCGGGTTCTTTTTGAGTAGGCTCAAAAGTCTTGGTGGTCACCAATAACTATAGAGTAATTTTTACTCTATGTCACATTTAATTTATTCTTTGATTCAAGCACTGCAATTTTTATTCCTGCATGCCTTGGATGTAGCTATAGAAGTTTTGATGCAGAGGACTGGTTTGTTTTGACTAAGTGTTAGAATGTAGTGGAAGTTGCCAAGTGTCATCCTCTAGCTGTGGGACCTTTTCACCCTTTTGTTTCTTTCATTCATTTGCCTATGTATCACATTCGAGTGGAAGCCACCATGTGTCACCTTCCAAAATAAAGTAAGCTAGTTGGCAATTTTTGAAGCCCCTTTTGCAACTTTCCAGAGAACCACAGACCATGTCACGTACCCAGTCACAGCCAAGTAGAATGCACCACATGTCAGCATCCACGTCTCATATCGGCATCTGCATCTCATTCAAAGACTTTCAACATAAAGCAACAGAGGTAGTGGAGGCTGCCAAGTGTCACTCTCTGGTCCCTTTCTACTCCATCCCCAAAAGAGAAGTGGAAAGTGCCACGTACCCCTAGATGAAGAAGCAAAAGATGCCACTTATCTTCCTCGAAGCCGTAGAAGCCTCTATGTGTCAACACCTAAGAGAATCATCATCAAGCTCTATTAACAAATATAAAATGATGGTGGGTCCTGGGTGTTACTTCAAAAGTCTATGGAGGCTGCCAAGTGTCACTAGCCATAAAAGTCTAATATATGCCCTAGTGATACTACAACACAGCCAAAGGGAAGTAGAGAAAGCCACGTGTCTTCGATGAATCAGGCCAAGGGTGCCAAGTGTTGTTCTCCAACACCTCCTAGACCATAAAGAGAGTTTTCATAAATTGGCTAAGTGTCCTCTTCTATTTCAAAGTGCCCACCTACCTGTTAGAGCTAAATGGAGGTAAAATCAGCTGGAGTTAATTCAAGTAGATGAAACAGTTCAACAAGTAGATTTTTGGAGCCCCCCACAGCATTTAAGGTGTGGTCTATTTGTCCCCTAACAATGGAGGTAGAATAGATAGTTTAATGGCCCAGTAGGTGATAGAATTTGAATTTTAGACATGGAAGAAGGTACCAGTCAAAAATCACCATGTCATAGTGATGGGCAGCCACTCTTCTCTAGCATGGCCTACCCAAGGCATTAATGGGCCGTCTATTTATCTCTTATGAGTTAGGTCAAAATTTGAAATTGTGTGAGAATAAGAGCAATGTAGGGAGACATCTGAGTCTATATAAGTAATTGTAAAATCATTTCTAAAGGAGGGGGAATTCTCATAGTTTTAGACTATCTAAAGTTTGTGGCCAATAATATCATTTGCTCTTGTCTCAATTTTCTTGAGTTGTAAAGTTTATGTAATCGTGCATGCTTTTGTACCCCTTATGTGGCTGAATGAATTGAGGAAATTTGAGCTCCATGCCTTTGTTGATGTTATCTGTGTTGTTTGTAAAGTAGTTTATACTATAGATTTTCTAATGCGGTGATTGGAAATGTTATTTGCTTTTATCTTGTTTTCTTGAATCTAAAGATTTACATGACTGTGCGTGACTTATGCACCTCCTATGTGATTGGAAGATTCTATTAAGAAGATTAAACACTATGCCTTTGTTGACAACTCCTATATCTTAGCAAAAGACTCCCCTGTTGTGAGTCTTTGTTTTTGTTATTCAAATCTTTTACATTGATCATGCACTTGTCTGCTCTTAAATGTAATAGAATCACATAATAGTTTCATTATGCTCAGGTTAGGATTAGGATTACTCTCAGGCGCATCACCATAGTTAGGTTTCAATTCTTGTAGTTTGTATTTTTTTTTAGTCTCATATCCCTTTTCCCCAACACCCAATACAAAAGAAGAGACCAACTTCTTTAAAATCTGGAGGTTATTTTCAAGCCACATTGTCCCACAGCTTGAAACTTCCCATTGTTGTTGATTAAGATCTAGCGCAATTTTAAGACATCAACAAAAGGTTCCATTAAGAATTTGGTAGAGAGGGAACAAGGTGAAAATAGGTATGATCAAGTTAGGGAGGTTATAAATCCAAAATAACAATACTAAAGTACTGATATACATGTAGCTTGCTAGTTGGTTAATGGTTGAAGGCTGAAGTAATTTTTCTAGAGTAACAATACTTTGGCCTTAAAAGTAAAATTTGATAGAGGTTCAAGCCTCTTTTATTGATTTTGAGTTGCTTAATGAATATTGGATGCTGGAGAGCTTGAATACCTATGGGAAAGAAGATTTGATAGCTTGAATATGGATCCTTTTCACCTCCCACTCCCCTCATTTTATAGGTAAATAGAGATGGAGGATGGAAGGTTCTCTAGAGGGTGAGGTTGCTGATCATGATGCTTGGAAGTTTGTTATCACCACATAAGACAAACATATTAATTTTTTCCTTATTATCTCACACATAGTTGGTGATGTGTTAAGAAGGTGAAGGGGTGAGGACCTGACCATCGATGATCAGGATAACCATCAATGGTTAAGCTGACCATCGACGGTTAAGTGTCTACAGGAAAAAGGATAAAAGTAAGCTAAAATGGGTTAGTTAAGAGGTTAAGTTAGTAGGTTGATGAGTTATCTAACTATGTGATCAACTAGACTTAGGGTCTGATAGGGGTCTTAAGGTGTTTCGATAACTAGAACTATCATGTTTTTTTTTCAAGTGTCTACACATGTGCCTTATTTACAACTACAATCGATAACAACACCATGGTAATTCTCTACTTGGGGCCTTAATCTCATCAAGAAAATAAACCCAATATCTTTAGATGGCCATAAACACATTTTAACCACTTATGAGTATTTTACTAAATGGATTGAGTTCATTCCTCTCACTTACATCACTAGGAAGTAGATTGACAAACTCATTCATTACCATATCATCTATCAATATGGCATTCCAACATGCATTATATCTGATAATGGTAGATCCTTTGTAAATAAATATGTAAAATACCTTTGTATAAAATTCAAGATCAAGCATCAGAAATCCACACCATATAAGCCACAAGGCAATAGACAAGCTAAGGTGTCAAATAAGACCATTGTAGCCATTTTACAGAAGATTGTTAATGATGTTGGTTGTAATTGGCACTTTCAAATATTTCCTACCCTTTGGGCTCCTCAAACCCCCATAAGAGCCACTCTATACTCCCTTATTTATAGCATAGAATTTATTATCTTGATTGAGATTAAGTTGCCTTAATTGTGATTTTTTTTTCAAAATTTTGAAGATGATGAAGAATATAGAGTCTCCAAATTGTAAGAACTAAAACTTGTTAATGGTAAGCATTTGGCTGCCCTAAAAAACTTACAATCCTATCAAAACATATTATGGAGAACCTACAATAAGTGCATTCTTAATCAGGAGTTTGAGATTGGTGATTTAGTCCTAAAAGAGAACTAGAAGAACATAAATGTTGTACGCAATAAAAAATGTAAGTTCTAACCTAATTGGTTGGGACCATATGTTATAATGGTGAACTTGGATCACGGGCATAATAGCTAGTTAAATCAAATGATGAAGAAATTTTAGAGCCCATGAACATTGTACACCTAAAAAGGTTTTATGCTTGATAGTTATGAACCATTGTCTATAAGACCCCTTATTTGGGGGAAACTTGTGCTGAAGTAATTTACCATTTTAATTTGGATCGTCCTCTTATGGACCATATTATTTTGACCTACCTTGACAATTCTCTTTGAAAAAATTATTACTTTCACTACTTTGGATAGTGAAGGATTTTATACCATTGGCATTTTGAACACATTTTATCTTACCTTGTATTGTCCTCTTTTGGACCATATTCATTCTAGACCATTATCTTTGAGAACCTCATTATTTTCATATCCCAAGGTTGTTGTAACCTACACACTTTTATTCATTGACCAATTATGATCTTGATTACAAATCATCAGCATTATGATCACATTCAGCACTAGTTATATAAAGCAAATCAACAAGGATAATATTTTCAGCTTCTTCTATAGATGAGTGAATATGAATTCATCATCAGCTCAGGATCTTTGCTTACTAGACAATTTTTTAGATATATCTTATGTTTCACACTATTATATTATCTTTTTTCTACTTGGTAGGCATTATTTCCATATTAGGACCTTTTTCTCACTAATTTGTGATCATGTTCTATTGCAATCAACTTTAGCTATTATTAGATCTCCTAGTTAGTTCCCTAGGCCATTGTTTATATCCATAATTGTTGTTGTAGCCAGTTTATCTATTATTGGAACTTCTACTCCTGAATGAGCATCTCCTTGATTAGTTGGTTCCCCCTTTATACATATTGTATCCCAAAAACACCAAAAACATTATAAATTATACATAAAAATAATAAAAACATTATCTTATCCTTGTGTACATTCTGATCCTCATGCTCTTACCAGTTTAAAATTAATCATCCTACACACTTGCTATTTTGTAAGACCATTCTGATTTATATGCTCCACCATTTTGCACACCCATATCTTCCCTTTTATTCTACAACATTAATTATTATTTTTTGTCATCACCTTTTATTCTATCCCACTTCCTAGAAGAATTACATTTGGCCTAAAGTTCATGTTAGAACATGCATCCATGAAATTATGTAGGTGATGCCTACTTGTCTTGTACATCTGGAATCAGCTCAACCAACCCCTTCATTTTCTTATTTTCCCCCATTTCTTCTAAATTGTTCCTCATTGATTAAGGAACAACTTTGTGTTATGTTTTTGTAGAAAGTAACACTTCTACTACATGTGTATGAATAACTATTTTTAAACCGCACTAACATGGTTTTAGTTTGTGTGTTTATTTGATTTTTATTGATGTTTTATTTTTTTTATTGGTGTTTTCTTGTGTTTTCTTTCCTCTTCATTTATTTCTTCTTCTTTTTTCCTGTTTATTACTTTTTGTGTCACCTTGGAATTTTTTTTCCTATTTGGTCTTGTTCTTCTCTTTTGTTTTCTTTTTCCAAGTACATCTTGACAGTCCACATGGATCTTGATTATCCATATCTTGATCTCATGTTATTAAGTTGTTCTTACTTTGTTTTTTTAAACCTTTTTGTTCCTACTTAAGTCTTGATTATTTATATCTTTATTTTAATTTGGGTTCATTTATGTTTTTATTTTTTCTTTGTCTTTTCTTTTTTGTTTAAATGTAAATAGCAAAAACTATGTTTTTGGTCATTTCTTACCATTATCCTTAGTTATAGGTATTCACATTTGAACCAACTCCATGAAATTAAGATGTCATGTCCTCATAATTATTCATATTTATGATGCGTAATTTATTTTACTATAAAAAGCACTTTGTACTTTGGATTTAAATCTAAAATGCCAACATAGCTTTGATGAATATATCTCAAAAACACCATGAATTATTTAGGCTCAATAGGCTTATCAATTCAAATCTATGTTTAGACATGAATCTCTTAGCATACATCATGAATCTAATCAAACTTTGTTTAGTTTTATTCATCCCTCATTCCATACTCTCCTATTTTTGGGTGAACTACATTGGTTTGAGGTCCATTTGGACTATGTAGGTAGTGCTTGGGTACATGATGTATCTTGGGTTAGCTTGGCCACCTTCACTTTTCTTTTCATCTCTTTTGACACTTTGTATATTCTTGTATGCCTAGTTTTTTGTGAATTTTTCAAATCCATACCACCATCACATCTATGTTTATGCCCACTCATATTTAATCTATGTAATAGGTTATGTCCTTGAGATATTTATTTTCAATTTTCCCATATGTGGGCACAACATTTGAATTCGTTAAAAAATCTAAATTAGCCCTACCGGGGCAAGCCAACCATTATTTATCAGTGATCAAGATCAGCCCTATGGGGGAAAAATTGTTTTATCACAATCATATTTGATTTAGATGGGCACATTATTATTTTTTCTATCTTTGGAGACCATGTTATCTTTCTATTCTAATTCCAAGCCCTACAGACTTTTTCCCTCTTTTTTGCAATATTTTAGTATGCAACTTATCTCAAGATTGATCATTCTGTAAGTATGCAACTTGTACCCTATATTTGGGTGTGTTCAAAGTATGTCACTTATATTTTTTGATTGTATCCTTCCCATTCCCCCCATATTTTGGGCCCATTTTATTCTAATTATATTTTGATAATTTATGAAATCAATGCATGCAAGCATTAGCTTATTTAGATTTAATATATTCCATAGGTTAATCTCACTTTCTCTCTATTTTCAAGAGTCCATCCTTATCTTTCATCCTAGTATGTCCTCTTAATGGGGCATCATGTGTCAATTCAAATTTCTTCTTAACAACTCATTTCTTTGAAAAGATGTTATTTTTTTTTTAATGTCTCACTATGCCTTCTCAAATAAGGTTAAAACGTAGAAATCCAATTCATAACACCATTTGTGTTGAAATTGTCAATCTTACTCAAATTACATTTAAATGCACAATTTAGGCCAAAATGACTTAAATGTGATAAATGGATTGTCGTATACAAGTGCTGATTTAGTCTAATGTATCCCTAAATGGGGAAATGCATTTCATGTGATTCCTAATTTTTCTTAAATCATTCCGAGTCAAAATGATGATTTCACATTCTGGTGCTTTGGATCACTCTTTTCTTGTAATTCATTAATATACATCATATACCTTTGTTATTTTATGTTGACAACATCCTAAATGGGATAATGGTCTGTACGCATCTAACATCACCTCCTAATTCTTCTTGAGTCAAATTATGACCTAGTAATATGACTTTATGATCATTTTGATTAATTGTGCACCATTTTCCAAAGAATTTTACTAAAATTGATTAATCTTACTTAGGAAAATTAACTCAAATTAAGAACTTAAGTAAGAATTTCATGGATCAAATTGAATATTTCTTTATTGAAAAGTGATTATGAATATATGCATCACCTAATGACATTATCAATAGGGTGGCATCCATAAGCCATAAATGCACTAAATATCAGGTTTATGGGCACCCATACCTCATTAATGCCCCTTCCTCCCAAATAATTATGAAGATATTTATGGATTTAATTTCAAATATTATGTTAATTCATGGATACACATCTCAATCTTGAGATAGATGGCCATGGTTGATCCTGAACCATTTGAAAAATATATAAATAGAAAGACATAGAACATTTTAAAGATAAAATATTTTAGACTTATAATGTAGAATTATCTCCACTATCTTTAATTGTGTTGATCATTGTGTTTTATTTTAAAGCTTCATTTGATAGGAATAGATTAGATTTCTTATCTTGAGCATAGATTATGCATGGTGATCTTGAGATTATGGAGAAGCTTGGCATCCATTGTTGACAAAGACAAGAACCCCAAATCAAGGGGAAAAACACATTTGAAAATACTCTTAGATGGTGGAATCACTTGGGAAGGTAATATGAGTATGTGATTTATTTCAAATGCTTCTTATTATCATTAACAAACCCCACATAATAGGTTGGCTTAGATTGTTAGTTCTTATGCATTCTTTTGTGATTTCCATGACTAATGTTTGAACTGATCCTCTTTATAATCTAACATTACATAACCCTACTAGATCTCAACATACCCTATAAACTAAAATATAATGTTGCTTTGTCTAGAGATAAATCAAAACCCTATTCCTAATTCACAATGACCTCACTCAGCCACATAATCAATCACATAGTCTGTCACAAGCCTAGATGTATGATTTATAGCTAAGTCATTCTTCTTTGTAATTTTCCCCCTTTTGCATATTTCTAAAAATAGTAAGTTTCATATCATTTTGTATGATTTATTACATATTTTAATTATTTATATTTACTTATCAATTTGTCTAAATTAGATTACGTTTATTTCCTAATCTCAATTTTGATAAAATGGTGAGTTCACTAATATGTTATACCCATATTTGGATTGTAAATCCCTAATTAAGATATAAATTTAAATATAATTTAGATTGTAAATTATGATAGTTAAATATGAGGATGTGAGGGAATGGTGAATAAAAATCATATATGTATGCATAATTCATGTATGGTGAAAGTAGGTCAAAAGCTACACTTTCAAGTGTCTAATACCATCTTTTAGTTTCTAAATAAGTGATAAACTCTATGTAAAGAGTATTTAGAATCATACTTTAGGTTAATTCAAAGTTGCATAGTGAATCAATTAGATATTGAATGCTAATCCATATTCAAAAGGATATGTAGTGGGTATAATGGTTGTTGTTGTGTTTGAATGTGTTTTTAAGTCTTCGTGAAAACTATGAAAAGATATAAGAATAAACACAAATGAATAGGAGATAATAGTAATGAAAAATATCATTTTGGTAAGAAAAAACATAAATAATTTGATTCTTTGAAATTTTATCCAAAGTTAAAAAACTTATACTCAACGTTATTGAATTTTCAAACAACTTTTAAATGGATGAGGGTAAGAATGATCATACAAATAGGAGATGAAAGGTTTTGAGCATAAGAGATATATAAAAAAAATTTAAGAAGAAAGACATTTACAAAATGTAACAAAAGTGTTAGAATCATATTTATAGTATCCAAACAAAAGCTTTGTAGTAGAAAATTATTTTAAGCATGGTTGAGAGAAAAATTGTAATGTTCATAAGAAATACAATGTTATAAAATAAAAAAGTATAATGTTGCATATAATTTTTTTAATAATTTATTTATAAATGAATTGAATGAAAAATGGAAATACAATTATACAAAATGAAAAATGTTTGAAGAACTTGTTATTTTCTCTTGATTGTATTTAGATTAGAACAAAATATCATGAGAAATTATTTATCTTTTTTTATTAATGTTAAAGTTAAAGGTTTTTTCTACTAGGGTGCTCAAACCTTAGAATGAGTACAAAGAAAAAAGAGATAAAAAATATTAACCAATTCCTCAAGAGAAACAGAGTAAAACAAACATAGAAACAACTAAATACTGCCCAAATACATGCCCTAAGTGGTATAAGTAATTCTAGAAACAAAAAAATGCTAGAAGAGAACCAAAATCCTTCTACATATCCAAGTTGCCAACAACATCCTCCCAACAAATTTTCATATGTTTAAGGTTTGAGTCGATCTGAAGAAGCAACTTTTTCTTATCAATGTATTTAAAGTATTTACTATATTGAATGTGTTTTCCCTTAGCCTTGGAATAAGTCCTCATTTTAAATAATTCTCCCTTGTGTGCTATTATATTTTACACATTTTGAATTCCTTCATGCATATCCACCTAACTACAATTAGCTAAAAAAAATGGTGTTATTTTTAAGTTTATGATTTTCATGTTTAAAAACACTAATTCTATCTCTGAGCCCTTTAATTTGCATATTTTGATCATTGTCAAAGTCTTTATGTGTCAGCCTATCATTATCCTACTATAGCATTTTCACTTTACAATTCCCTCATAACCCACCTCATTAACAACTTTTGAAAATCAATTTCTTCTTTAATTTTATCGATACTTTGTTTACCTTTCAAAGAGTCAACCAAGAGCATGGCTAACTCAAAATTCACCCTTTCTCCTCAAGACCATCCCTTGATTTCCTCTTGCTTGAGTTATTTTTCTTAGTTGGATAAATAATTTTCTCCCTTTCAGACCCCTTATAAGTATTAGTGTCTTCTTTACCTTCAACCTCCTCCTCAACCATGATAGAATTCATAATTTATTGCCTTATTTCACCAGTGTTGATAGCCTTCTTACTTGAATTATATGGATTATTAGCATCACTTCTTAGGCATGTATTAATGCCTATGTATTGATATTTTGGAGGGTTCTTAGATGCATTATATTTTTTATCCTTTGAAGTATTACTTATTTAATATTTAATCCAAATCTTCTTCACTTTCTTAACTTCATTTGTCCTCACATATTATTTTTTTCTGAGGTTTTGGAAGTTTAGGGGTATTTTTATTCATCCCCTTGAAATATTTATGAATGAGAAAGATCACTCTTTCATGCTTAGGAACTATGTATTTACCCTTTTTGACTTTTTTAATAGAGGTTTCCATAGAAAGTAGAATATCTAATGAGATACTCAAGGGTATGGCTTGCCTAAATTAATTTAAAAAGACAAACAAAAACTAGTGAACAACATTAAACCTACCTTCCAGAGTTATGTACTACATGAGGTGGAAATTCATGTCTCCAAATGGTTTCATTAAGGATTCACGATCAAACCCATTATGCAATACCTTCAGTGTTTCTCCTTATAACAAGAAGCTATTTTTTTCCTTCTTGTAGTCTCTACCCATTTAATACACTTCAGTCACCTCCAACTTCAAACTAGTGATGTGTGCTATCATTTCTTCAAAGATCTCCAACAAAACTCCATTGATGTTTAAAGTTATATTATCCTAGAGTCCACAAATAAGGTCAAGACATACCTAACATGACCTATTATTTGCATGAAATTTTCCATTCCCCCTATTTGGAGTACATCCCAAACTTTCTCATTAATTTTTACCTCCTCAGGCATTTTGGGTTTAATTATGTTAGGAAGCCCCATGATAAAAAAAGATAAGTTGGCAATAGCTCTTCAATCTGAAATAGGGTTTTTTGGGCTCCCCAAATTCTAAATGATATTTTACCCTAAGTTTCAAGTGTCATCCCACTCAAATTTGTCATTGAATTAAATCCAATATTGAGAAATCTTCAATTATACTATCTTCTACCACATGAATCTAGAAGCTTTTCTCTAGGTTCATTGGAAAGGGAAATGAAGTAAAATTAACAAAGAGCATAACTAACCAAAGAGACAAAACCATAAAGTTTTAATGAAATTTATTATAATAAATGGATAATACCCCCACATTATCAAATATACTTGAACATTAATAGACCCTCCCTCATCAATCATTCAAAGAATATTTTGAGGTAATTCTTCTCTCACAGTCCAACTAAAAAAACCCAAAAAGCTAACTCCCTTTTTGGTGAACCAATAGAAAACCTTATTTCCTTCATGATAGACATGGTATATGACCACTTCTTTCCTAGAGTCTATAATATAAATAGACTCATCCACCACCTATTTGATGTTCCAACTAATCGAGTTTTTTTTTGAAAGATAGTTTACTATATTCATTGAGTCTCCCTTGATGATGAGTAGTTGAATACAAAATTGTTTATCCAATTCTAACCCCATAGGGTAGTAAGGGATTCTTCCCAATGATTTGTTTTGATCCCCATATCACCATCATAAGTAACCATAAACCTTCCTTGGTGATCTTTTAAAATCCCTCCTCCTCTTGCAGGTCTAGGGTTCCCTTTGGATACCCTATCAAATTTGAGCTTTAACCATCCAATAGGTGGATGTTTCCATTTATTCCTCTTTATTATTTAATCTCTAGGATCACTCTTACCAATGCATGAAGAATTACTTTTCTAATTTAAATCTACTTTTTTATATACATTTTCAACCTTTTACCTTTTTCAATAGTCATAACATTAAAATATTCCATAATATCCTAAAATGTCTTATTAGCAAGAGTCACACTTGTGCACTTTTTATTCTTGAAAATTATGTTGTTTCTTTTGCCTCAAATTCTCCAAATGACATGAAAAATGTGAGCTTAAAATTTTTATTTATAAAATCATTTTGAAAAGGCATTCCCAAGACTACCAAAAGTCAAACATAGAACCAACAAATACCTAATGAAAATTTAATTTGATAAGGAATAAGCTCCAAACCTTATTAGAAAAATAACATTCTACTTATAAATGAAAGACTATTTCATTATCATTTTCACACAAGAATCACCTATTGATCAAAATAAAACCTCTTTTCCTTAAATTATCCATAGATAATATGTTGTTCTAAACAGCCACCCACATAAAAAAATAACTTTGGGGATCAAATATTTATCCCATAGCCTATCCTAACTCACCTCATTCCTTAGAAAATTAGACATCAAATTATACCTAGATTTAAATTTAAATTGTCCATCAATAGACTCTATACAAAACAACTCATCTTTATTAATGTTTTTTGACAAGTGATGGGTTCTCAACAAATTATTCAAGTTAGACAAAATAGTATTATCTTCCTAGTCTAAAATGTCAATACTCAATCTTTTCCATATTTTATTACCTTCTAAAATCTACAAGTAATCATGGGCATTAATGCCATATTTATTTTGAATGTGATTTTGTATGCACTTCCATGGTTCTAAAAAACTTAGAGGTTAGTCTAAAATCTAATTATATTTCTAAAAATTGACCTACATCCCATTTCTAAGCTACCATTTTGATCCTAAGAATATTAGATCTTTGTTTGAATTAAGAAAAGTCCAAAAGTGAGACCCCTGAACAAATTGTCTAGCTTCAAATATACAATAGTATTACTATTACTTTTGAGAATTATCTAGAAAAAATTTGAAGAGGAGAGATTTGATGATCCAATTTAATCTTTCAATGCCTAAACCTCCATTTTTTTCTATGCAAACTTTCTCCCAAGCCACCAAATGAATTCGATTTCTCTCTTCTGTAACTATCCATAAAAATTTCCTTTGGATTTTATTAAGATTGTCTTCTATGTTGTTAGGCAAGATAAAAAAAAATAAGATAGACTAGAAGACTATGATAAACAATAATCTGTCCACCTGAGATAAAAGCTTCCCTTTCCAACTAGCCAAATTTATTTTAAATCTTTCTACCAATGGATTCTAAATCGTAATTGGGATATTTTTACAAAAGAGAGGCATTCCCAAATATGATCAAGTGTATTTGATTTAATAGCCCAAGATTTAAGCAATCCTAGTTTTTCTACCTAAAAGCGTATTGAAAAATAGAATTGAACTCTTATCAAAAATTACCTTTTGGTTTGAGGTTTGTTCGTACATTACCAAAATTTATTTTAAAAGTCTTGATTTCTAAATGGATGCCTCTACCGTGAGAATGGTATCATCAACAAATTATTGATGAGATACTAGATCCATATTTCTAGCTAGTTCAAAACCTTTTAGCTCTCCAATTATCACTGCATTTGAAATAAATATGCTCAAAAATATAACCATAATGATTAATAGGAAGGGGGATAATGGATCCCATTGCCTCACTCCTTTGCCCTTTTGAAAAAGCCTTGAGCCACTCCATTAACAAAAATTGAAAACATGCAAGTAGAGATATAAGACCTAATAACTTTCCTAAACTTGTCCTAGAAACTAAATTGACTCATGACTCTATAAAATAAGCTCCAATCTATTATATCGTAAGCATTGGCCATGTCTAATTTTATCACCATTCCAGTGCTATGGGTTTAGTCCATAAAGTGTATCAATTTATGGACAACAATAATTTCATCTTAAATTTGTCTTCCTAAGATAAAACCTCCTTATTGAGACTTAATAATAGCTTCTATAATTGGCTATAACCTTAAATAAAATAGCTTAGTAATAATCTTATAAATAGATTTACTCAAGTTGATTGGACAGAAATCATAAAAGTTCATAGCTCCCTCCTTCTTGGGTTTTAAAATAAAGAATGTGTGATTAAATTATTTTAACATTTGAGAAAAATAAATGAATTCATTAATCACATCTACCACATCATGTTCAATGATATCCAATAACTTTTGAGAAAAGGCTATTAGAAATCCATCTAGACCTAGAGCTTTATCTGGGTTCATTTTGGAAATGAATAATATTAGATCTTCATTAGATGTGGCTACAATAAGAGTCAGATTATCATCCTGGGTAACCAATTCTAAAATAACATGTAAAAATTCTGGTTCAAATTTTATATTTCTTTTGAAATCATTCTTAAATAATTTTTTGAAGAAAATTACACTCTCCTAGTTAATGATATCTCTATCAAAAGTGATTTGTCCTTCTATGTCTATGATTTCCTTGATGGAATTATGAGATCTATGTTTCAAGTTAGACATATGGAAAAAATGGGTGTTTCTATCCCCCTCCTTGAGCCATATACTTCTTGATTTTTGTCTCCATAGACTCTCTTCTCTTACAGCTATAGTGTGATACTCACAAAGAAGTTATTTTTCCTTATTTTAAGTGTCAATATCATACCCATTTCTTTCTATTTTAGATTCAAGCATAGAAATTTCAGATTTTAGATTTTTTTGTTTAAATAATAAAATTTATAAATACATATTTATTCCATTGTCTAATTTTTTACTTGACATTCTTCAAATTTTCAGCCAATTAGTACATGGTCAAGCCATTCACACTCGGGGACCACCATTCCAATACTTTGTCATGAATTTATGGATGGGTAAACCATATATTCTCCATTGTAAATGGATATCTATTTTATTTAGTATAATTTTCCACTATATTAATCTATAATGGGTTATGGTCTGACCCTACCTAAGGCAAGCTTTTAGCATAAAATACTTCTATGCCAACTAATCTATAGAAATGAAAAATATATCCAATTTGTATTGAATTGAATCTTATCCCAACCTCCTATTACTCCAAGTATATTTAGAACCTTTTAATTCCACATCTATCAAATAAATATATATAATGAAGTAATAAAAATACTTAATACTATCATAAACCAATTAATTTCCTCTTTTTTATCCTTAGGATGTAATGGATAATTTAAATCTTTATCCATAATCTAAGAGAAATTCTTGAAAGTGTTTCTAAAATTTCTTAAATCATCTCATACTTTTGTGCGAGAAATAATTGAATTAAGTACATAAATGTTTGAAAAAATCCATTATCTACCATCTATTGGATTTTTAAAGAGAACTACTACATGATTCAAAGATTTTAAAATAGTCTCTCCAACCAACTTGTTATCACAAAAAGTAATGAGACCCCTTGGCACATCCACCAAACTAGAACAAACTACTCCTCCTTCCTTTCAATATGAATTTTTATGGTTCTCAAAGAAAGTTTCATCTATTTTTTATTCTTGAATTACCAAAATTGAAGGTGTGTAACTTATTCTAAAATCTTAACACTTTTGTGTTTTGAGGAACTATGCATTCCTCTAATATTTTAAGAATAAATCAGTATAATTAACTAACAGGATAAGGATTACCTCCCTTAAATGAAAGAGTGGATTTAAGTCCATCTACTATTTTCACCCCTGTGATCTTTTTGAAAATTTATTTTTTAGTTAATTTCCCAACTTTTGGAGGCATATGGTAAGCCAACCCTTTGTTTCCTCTTTTAGTGGTGAGAGAAGAAGAGAACCTCATTTTGACATTGTGTTTGGGAGTTGTAGGAATCTTTTATGAATTTACCTCTCCTTGTGAATATTTTGAGGAATAATCTACCACTCTATTTAATATTTATACTCTTTGAGTTCCCCTAAAAATTAATTATTTAGTTCATTATCATTATGAAAAATTTCATGATTCTCTTGTAGTTGTGCTAGGGTTTCAAAATGATTTGAATATTTTTTAAAATCTTGATTTGGCCTTGTCTCTATTGTATTTTATATTTTTGAAATTATTGAATCTGTATCCTTATTAACAATTAATTCATTAGGATAAGCATCTATATAAGTTATTTTGTGTCAACTACCTTTATTTCCTTCTCATTCTATACTTATATCTTCTTATCTTCTTCCTAAACTGCCTCTTCTAAGGTAATTTCTTCATCTAGTAATACCTCTTTACCTTTTGACTTTTTTAATTTTGCTAGAACTTATGAATTTAGGGACTTTTCTATTTCTTTGAAAGATACTCCTTTTCTATGCCAAGAAGTTTTGAGCTAAGTTGATTTTTTTTGTGGAGATACAGGTCAAACCCTTGATGAATTCTCCAACTTATGTAATTTTTCACAAATAAGGATCACTTTTCAAACTCTATTTTTTTTATCATGGACCCTAATAGGGGTATGCAAAAACACTGATGAAACAAGTTATTAATTTATGAAGGTGTTTAAATAGAAAATAGAAGCAAGCATGCACAAGTCTAGATCTATATTTTGTTGTTCAATTAAAGGAAATCAAATATCAAAACATCTAAGAAATTCTAACAAACATATCTTCCTCCCAAAGTTCAACTGGGAGTCTAAGGAGACACACACAAATAGGCATTAAATTGATGTTTTCTATTTCTAAGTTAAAACCTAGGTACCATTTTTTAAAATTAATGATTTTAAAAATAACCAGGGACATCCTACTAAAATATGAGTACAATCATCTAGGTTGTTGAGTATAATCATAAAAAACCCATTCACCATTGCTAAGATTTGTATATGTCCTTTGGGTTTCTATATGATAAATTATTTGTCAATGATCTTCAATAATTTTAATTTATATATGGAATGTGATGATTTATTTTATTTTAGACATATTAATATTTTAAAACCAAAAAATAATTTTATTGACATTTATTTGGAACCTTGTTAATGTATCTGGTGAATGTAGTTAAAACCAAGAATATAATTTAAACATTAAAAATTATAGATAAGGTGTAAATATTTATATAATCCAATTATAATTGGAATTATTTCAATGTATATTAATCATATTTATGTAATCAATTCAAAAAAAAATGTATTCTACATTTGGTTTATTTATATGTAGTATGTTGGTGTTTGTCCCATTCTTTAAGTCTTTGAAATCGAGGGCAAGTTCAACAATTTGAAGCATTGTTTATTCTAAACATGTACTAATCTATATAATGTGTAATGTATTCACATTTTTAATGTAGGGTAATGTGATTTATCATGGTACATGGTGTTTGGTGTATCTTGTTGTTCAGACATATATGCTCGAGGCCTTTGTAAGTGAGAGTGAGTGCAATAGGTTGATTCACTATGTATTCTAAAAATAGATATTAATTTACATAATTTAGTATGAATTTGCATGGTTAGTGTTGTCTAATAGATGTGTGGGTGTATATCTATTACTTTTATTCCTTGATGATGTAATAAAAATTCCACTGAACTCAAAATGTTTAGCATGGACTCACATTTTCTAAACTTACTAGTAAAGTGTCATTATTACTAGTTATTGATTTTCATTCATTTTTTCAAGTATTTGGAATAATTGGGCTAGCATAAGAAAAGGTATAGAGAAATAAATATCACAAGAATAAAAGCGTTTTACTATTATGGAATGTTTTTTTTTTACCTACACTCTTTTACAATTATATGGTTAGTTGACAAACCTTAGCTTATTTTACTCACTCAAATCTGGTCATGAATACTTGATAATGTTAGTTTTTGGCCCATTTTCAATTTAATTGACTTGAGCACTTAATATGGACCTATTTCACCACCACATTCTATCCTAAGAACCTATATAAACCTATTCCTTCTAAATTTCTAAAAAACACCTCTAAGCATCTATAAAAACATCTCAAATCTAAAAATTCACACATTTCCCTTCAGGACAAGATCAACCAGTAGGGGATAATAGTGGTAGTAATTTTTTTCCCCTATGGGTCGATCTTGTCCAACACCCCTCTAGCAATCACTTTTTAAATTTATACCCTCCCTTATAGTTTGGTCTATATTTTTAGGATAGCTAGTGTGAGGTTTTCCCCATTTGGATTACTATAAAGGCACATCTAAGTCACTTATTATATCACTTGGCAATTTCAATATCAAAGGCACACCTACACTATTGTACATTGAGTAAAGATTCCATATTATTCTCAATTGTGATGCTAATCATTTGAATCAATCCTTATCCAATTCAAGACCCTATTTTATCCAATCCAAATCAAATCATTATCAATTATTCAATCCATCTCTATATGCATGAATGTATTCTAAAGAAGATGATTTCACTAAGCACTCTAAGTGGGAAAAATGTGAGGGATTAATTTTTTTATTTTTAGTATTGGATATGTAGGTAGTGATTAGTCATCATGGGGGTGATTGTGGTCAACTTTTCCCATTATAATCTCTTCTTTTATATTTTGAGTTTTCATCCATTGCAAGCCCTATTATCATTTCAAAATTTAAGAAGTAATTTTTAGGTCTTTCATGCACACTCAAAGGTCAAATTTCCACACACATATGTGTCTTCAACTGTCACAAATAGTTGTTCCCTATCTTCCCTAATTTTTAGTAAAGGATAAAATTGACCAACTCAATACAATAGTGCCAATCAATATTGTCCTATTTTGGATGATATTTTCCTTCATTATTCTCAATCACAATTCCAGTTCTACTTATAGAATTTTTCTCGATTGAACATTCCTAGTTATTGTTTAGTTTCATAAAGTCAACATATAGATAGTAAATAAATATGTCTTTATTTTTGTTCATAGTTATTATTTATTTCATTTGATTGTACTTTGTCAATTTTAGTTTTTTTCTTTCATTCTATTAATCATAATTTATTTAAAACATTTACCTTATTTCAAATCAATTTGTCTTAATTATGGTTAATATAGTTATTAATTCTAAATTATAATAAAACACTTATTTAATTTCACTTTCTACTTCTCAGTTGTATTTTTATGTAAATAATACAAACAATCAAAAAAATATAAAAATAAGCATAGTCTTGTAATGTAAAATGATCTTAAGACCTAGATTCAAGTAAAAAATTATTATTTCAATGCAAAGAGAAAGAAATAAAATCATAATTCATATGACTATTTTAACACACTCAATATAATATCAAATTTTTAAAAATAGTTAGAAAAAAAACATATTAAGGATTTACATTATAGAAGGAAAACCAAACTACACAATATATCAAATCATATCTTATTTGTTTATTTATGTTTAGTTTTTCGAAGGAAAAACTCTTTCACATACTTTGATAATGACTCCATATACACCAAGTAAAATGAATTACTTTATATTGACAAGTCTAAAATGCAACACCAACACTCTACTCACGCAATCCTATTTTAGTAGCCTCACAGTACTAATAAATGGTCAAGTACACATATTAATACATGAGATTATAATAGGAAATACTCTAACATGGTACACATGTTTTCAATTACAAAGCCACTAAAAATAAAAAATAAAACATTGATAAAATATCATATCACTTTTTAAGAATTGAACTATATATAAAATGATATTTTCTACTTTTTATAACTTTGAAATCCAACTCTAAACTTTTACCCACACAAACCACCTTTTATAGAGCAAAAAATTCACATACATGACCAAATGCAAATATCAATATTTGTGTTCAATATGGGAAATGGGTGAACAAAAAATGGTTTCAATTACTTCAAAAATTGAATTAAAATCAACAACAAATACATAAGAATTAAATCAAAGTCAATAAGAAATATTAATAAGACTTTTTTTACAAGATCAAAATTTAACATTAAACCTTTACTCACACAAGATAAAACACACACACATAACCATATGCATAAATTATCACCTATGTTCAATACAAGCAAATTTGTGAGCACTAAATTCTTATCCATGAAAGGAAACTTCCTTGAACAAAGAGCATAAGTGCATAGTTAAGCATACAGATTTCATCCTATGTTCACACCTTATCACATTATTCCACTAAAAATTATAGTTTTTTTTCAATTCATAAATAATTATAAATCCAAAATTGAATTTTCATGTCAAACTAGTTTAAAAACAATACAATTCCACAAACCTATACCAATAATACATGCACATGGACAAACATATATATTTATACCTATTTTTAGAATAAATAATTGCACTTGAAACCAAAAAACAAAGTATGAGACAAATGTCACAATGAATTATTATAGACACTTTAAAAAATGAATAAAAATTTAGACTATCAATGGTATGACTTTAGAAATCCTTCAGAGTATCTAACAAATGATTTAAAATTAATAAGCAATAGTAATATTTTCTTTAACTTGACAAGATTTGAAAAAAAGGATTCAACTTCTACCCACATAGTGTAACTATATATTTAAATCTCATGCATGCAATAAATGTTATATATTAATACTTTTATTTACAATAGGCAATGATTTGGCCACCTACATCTATCCTCACTTGCCAATTATTTCTATATATAAAAAGAAGTGTGTGTAAAAACATTTTTTAATAAACAAATCAAAATTGACAAGCAAGGACAAGAACATTTTTTTCAAGTAAGGAATTTTACACTATTGCATAATATCATTACGTTTTTCAAGTTAATATGAACATAGATAGGTTTCTCTAATAAAAAATACAAATTGTTAAAAAAAAAAAAAAAACTACCTTGTGCATATTTTGTAAATAGAAAGTCGGATGTATTTTGCACCACCCATATGGATTTGTTTAGATATGGTATATATGTATAATGTTTATATCCTACATATATTAAATATGAATATAAAAACATAGTAGAATAAAATAAATATTCATAACCAATAAAACTCTACACATTATACTTGCTCACAACTAGAAAACAACCACACCTATGAAGATAAATAACCTAATAAGATAATGCAAGAAACTCAATGCTAAAAGAATATAAACCTAATATAGAAAGGATAAATGACACATACACACAATACATAATATTTTCACCTAGTAAAACCTTTTTAGGAAAAAACTTAACACATCAACTTATTCCTTATTGCATTTACTCAATTATTTACAATATTATAATGTACCTCCATGTTTTGCTTTACCCTAATGCATGTGTGAGTATATATAGGTGTATCAATAGGGCCAAAAAGGTATTATAGTACAATGGGTACCAAAACTATGGGATATATAATACATTTGATAAAAGTACTAAAAACACACCCATAAAGTCCCCGCAAAAATAGGGTTCTACCTCCTTGATCCCCACCCCAAACCTCTAGATGGAGGCCCTATTATCCCTCCATGGCCTTTGACTAAGTTTTATTTATTTGTGCCAATGGGAAGGTGGTTCCCTCATTCTACACGTATATATTATATGAGTGTAAATCATGAAGAGTGTAAATCATAACAAATATACAACATATTTTTAACATTATATATAAATATGTACATACTCATCTTTATACACTTGTTTAAGTTTTTCCATTAATGTACATAGTCTATTCTATATAAGGCATCCACAAAACACACACCAAAACCAAAAAAAATGATAATAAAAATGAAAACATGAAATATATGTTTTAAGTAAATCCAAATACTTGTTAATTAAAAAAATTAAAAAACATATCAAATCATTAGTAAATTTGGAATTTATAATTTTGAAATTTTAAAAAGGAATCAATTTTTTTATTTGATAGGGATAAAAACTAGGTTTTACAGGGATCTTGGAACCATGAAAGTGAAAAACAAAATGCATCAATAGGTCGAATAAAGGCCTTCCAACCAAAACATAAAAGCAAACACTAAACTAAACTAAAGGCAAGGAAAAAAGAAACAAGAGACCAAAATTAGGAGGTAGGTCCCTCCAGTGGGTCTTCAACATCCTCAAGGTCCTTCATTGGGGTATCTTGCTTAACCTTTGAAATCTTAGCTTGTGTGCAGTTCTTTAGTTTTCTATTACTTCTCTAGGAAAGATCATACAAGGTCACTTTTTTCCTCTGGCCTACAAGGGATTTTAATTTATAGGGACAACCTTAGATGAAATTGATGGGGGAATCCCAAGGTCTTGGGTAATTGTTTGATAGGGGTCTATTTTGGTTTAGAATATAGAATGAAAGACTACATCATGAACTCAACCTATCTATGTAGAGCATTCTAATCTTGTATAAGTTTGACAAGGATCAACCTTGCCTTTTAGACATTGGATTTGAACTTCTCTAGCTACTCTTTGTTTCTTATCATCTCCTCTAACATAATGGCTTTACCCTTGTAGGTAGTCTCCTCAAAATATTCTAAAGTGAGGGAGATTAGTTTAGGTTTAGGTATGAACAACTTGAGGGGGAAGTCATCAGTAGGGGATTTATAAAGGTTGGTCTAGGGGGTTCTCTTAGAGGGTAGATAGGCTCCCAAGGTGGGATCCTCCTTTGAAGAGTATTTTTAGGAGTCTTCTTTGGTGGAGGATCCCTCAAGGGGGACCTCCCAACCATGAAGGGTTTGGTCATGCTTAACGAGGAGAAAGATCAACCCTTGGTAGAGGATAAGGTTAGTCTCATTTACTTAATAATCCAAAGTGGTGATTTTAAGAGATTTAAATAGAAAGAAAGGAATACTTATCTTATAACTAATAAAGTGATTCAACAACAAGAAGTGTTGGGAAAAAATTAGTGTGTATTTACCTTTAAGGGTCATATAGCACATAACTTGGAGATAGATTTTGAGCCAGTGATGAGGGAGATTTACCCATGAGAAGCCTTTCTTTTAAATCTTCAAAAATGCTTCATCTAGAAGAATCATTACAGAAGCTCTTATTTCTTTATTTGGTCTTTAAATGTCTTGGTCCCCTCATAGGACTGCAACAGTGATTCTTATGCCATGAATGGTCACCTTTCATTTGTTCCAGGCCACTACAAAGTCATGGGCCATTTTTGCATTATATTATATGATTCTCTCCATGAACTTAGTGAGGCCCCCACATTTAAGTTTCTTCTAGAATTTATTTTTGCCATGAACTTCCATGTAAGAAATGGGTTCAATTCTTTCCCTATCACCTCCCATTGAAGCGGTGTCCATAGAGTTAAGCAGAGTAGGTAGAAATTTTTAGATGGAAATGAACTATATATATATATATATAATCTATAAAATATAAAACTACTCATAATGTATTTTATCTCAGAATAAAAAAATTAATTTTGGTAGTTTACTTGTGATTACTTCTTTTCCAAAAATAAAATAAATCCAAGCCACAAAAATACCTCTACCCAAAGAACATAAAATGTTCAAAATGTCTATTAAATAAATGGGTTTTATGACCCAACATATTATAAAAACAAGGTTTGATTGGCATTAAATCATACATCTACATCCATATTACTAGCCAAACAATAACTATAACCACACCAAAGATGACCTTTACCATAAATAAAGTTGTATTAATTTTAGATATACAAATGCAAACACAATAAATAGACATTGGTTCTTACAAATGAAATATAAAAAAGAATAAAATTTATCAAACAATGTGTACACACCCCAAATATTTAATAACTACTAAAATATAAAATAAAAAGAAAAAAATGTAAAATCACAAACCTAGAGAATAAATTTTGTGAGTATGTATTCTAACACGCCCATAATAAGGGAATAGTAAATTGACCTTGGTCTCACCTATGTATAAATCCTCTTTTTTTTTCATGTAAAACAAATATACACTAAATATATAAAGGGCATATGCTAAGGATGGGTAGGAGGAAGGCAAACTACAACCTGACAATCTCTCTGTATCTATAATAGCTCCAAAAAATTTGATTTGGGGAAGGTTCCTATCTCATCAGATAACATAAAGAATTAGTTGGTACTTGGGATGAAGTCAAGTCTAGGTCCACAAGTCATTAAGTTTGATCCCACTAAAGGTAAATAGTAATCCTAATAGGTATATCTGGTCATGGGAGACTGCCAACATGTTGTCCTAAAAGATTCTTTTTTGGTCCCTTCAAGCAAAAGCAAGGAGGTAATTCTCAAATTCTTGAATGTTGTCATTGATAGAATCGATTCTTCTTTATCAAATTCTATCTTGGCTAAGTTTAATGACTTTTAGCTAAATATTAATTCTTTCCTAAAATGAGCTAATATAAAATGGAAACCTAAAGGGCAAATTGATATCATAGCCATACCCAAAAACTTATTTATGATCAATTTCTCCCATCTTGAGGACACCCTAAGGACCCTCATAGGAGGACCTTGGTTTATGGTAAAATTGGTGGTCAACCTTTGAAAATGGAAGGTAGGTCTTAACCTCAATATTTTAGTCTCTAAGGACATTCTTATTTAGATTAGTTTGCCAAAACTCCCTCTATAATTTTGAGTGTTGTATGTCATATTTGGAATTATTAGGGCTCTTGGTCAACCCATTTCTATTGACCTAGTTACTAGGTATAGAAGGAGTATCTAGCTACCAAGGTTTTTATCTTCATTCCCATTGATAAACCCTTAATCTACTTGATTAAGATCAAATCTAAGTACAATATCTAGAATCAAATAATTGAATTTGAAAGATCTTTTTATATCTACAAAACTTGTAACATCTTAAACCACTCGTATAAAGACTACCCCTTACTCAAGAAGCCACCCATTCCCCCTTCCCCCTCTTGGTTCAAGAATTCCTCCACCCAATCTACCCTTTCTCTTCCCTTCCCCTCTCATCCCCCCTTCCCCTCTCAAACCACCTTAGCCCCTTCCCCTAAAGTTCTACTTCTTCTTGCCCTTCCCTCCCTCCCCCTTTCTTCCCTCTCTTGACCCCCTTCCCCCTCCATCAATCATCCCCTAACTCCCTCCCCTAAACTAGCTATGGCCCCTCTTATCTAGGTAAAAATATCTCTATTATTTATCTACCAAGGCCTCCCATGGCTCTAAGGATCCTTATCCCCCTGTCTCAAGCTGGCTCCAACTTTCCTAGTAGGTTCCCTATTCACCCCTCTCCCTAGTTCCTCTTCTCCTCTAAAGGATATTCTTGTGGAAGATACTTTTATGTATTTGGTGGGCTCCCCTCCCCATCAAAAGACCCTTCATGACAACTTGCACCCTATTTCCTTTTGTACCATTTCTTGATAATCTCTCTTATTGGATGATGACTTAGTGCTTTAGGAAATTGTGCCCCATTAGGCCCTCCTTACTCCAATTAAATCCTATTGGGAGTCTAATTATCTCTCCTCATTTAAAGGAAAATGTTCCTCAAATAGAAATGGGGAAATCTCTTACTTCTCCAAGAACTCAGCTGAAGAAAAGTGGGAACAAGTTCATAATAAAAAGGGTAAGAACAAAGTAGAAGTTGATTGTGATAAAAAAAACCTTAGGTAGACCCTCATCCCAGAGCTCCAAGAGAGTATAAATATATTGGTAGGTTATAAAGGGAATGCAGATGACCCTCAGACACTACCATAATAATAAGAAATAAAATTCCTTTCTTGTAATATAAGGGGGATGAACAACCCTAAAAAATAGAGGTTAGCAAGAAATTTAGTTTTAAAGCATAATCTGGACATTCTTTTGATTCAAGAGTCTAAAATGATAACTAAAAAAAATTTAAGATCAAGTTTAATATTTAGGATAAAGTTAATTATAGTTGAAACAATTTGAGAGGGGCATCTGGTGGCCTGGTGGTTTTTGGGACCCTTCATTCTTAGAAGGCAACCCTCTTCTTATTACTGAGACCCATATCTTTGTTTCTTTTTTGACATCTGTGACAAGAATAATTGGATTCTCACTAATGTATACACACTTAATTCTAGGCTCAAAAGGAATAAGTTATGGAATAACTTACTAGACATTAGAAATCATTTCAAAAACTTGAGTTGGATGGTAGTAGGAGATTTTAATTCTCCCTTGTCCCCTGGGGAGAAGAGAGGGTGAATCTTCACTCTCAACGATAGCATGCTAGACTTTAATAAGTTCATTATTAATGAAGGTATTTTTGATGTGGAGATAAAGGATAATAAATACACCTATTAAAATTTTAGGCTAAGTATAATCTTATTCAAGTAACATTGGATAGGTTTCTGATTTATCTTAATTAGATCCACAACTCTTCTAGTTTCCTCTCATCCCTCCCTAGAATAGGATTTGATCATAATCCACCACTATTCCAAAGTGACAAGGTGTTAAAATATAAGGCTACACCTTTTATATTTGAAAAAAAATCACTCTCACATCATTCCTTAGAATACTACATTAAGGAATGGTGGAATATCCTAATACAAGGATCAACCATGTATATCCTAGCTATGCAACTTAGACATGTTAAAAACAAGCTTAAAATCTAGAACAAAGAAGTGTTTGGAAATTATTCCTTCAAAAAAATGTCATTAAAGATGAAATATGTAATATTTAATTGTATATCTCAATTTTAAGCCCCTCTCTTAACCTTCAATTGAAATAAAAGGAACTTCTCAGTAGTTTCCACAATTTGGAAGCCAAAGAAGAAACTAGAAGCAAAAATCTAGAAAGTTCTATTTAAAGGAGGGAGATAGAAATATCAAATACTTCCACACCTTAACATCCAATAATTATCATAAAAATATCATAATATAAATCCAAGGGGAGGATGGCACTTGGTTCATAAAGGAAGAAGACATTGAAACCAATTCATCAACTTCTACAAATCTTTATTTGCCTTTGTCCCCCTAGGACAAGGGATTAGAAGATCAAGTGGCCAACCTTTTTAATAGGTTTATTTCTTAGGAATATAATTCCTATATTATCTCCCTCATTTAGATGAGGATATTTGGGCTATAGTGTTTTCTCTATAAGGGGACAAAGCCCCATGACCTGATGACTTTTCACCTTTTTTCTTTTAGGTATTTTGGAATATCATTCATAATAAAGTTTGCATGGCTATCATGGAATTATTTAAATATAGCACCATGATTTAATATTAAATAATAATTTCTTGGTTCTTATTCCTAAGAAGTAAGGGGCCTCTAAATTTTTTTATTGTAGACCCATCATCTTGTGTTCCATGTTTTATAAAATCTGCACTAAATGGCTTTCCTTCAAAATCCAACTTCTATTGGATAAAATGATTTTAGATCAATAGGGAGCTTTTGTTTTTAGAAGATAGATTTTGGGTGGTATTATCATAGCCTAAAAAAACATCCATTTAATGTCTCACTCCAATTGGCAAAGTATGTTCCTCAAGCTTAACATGAACAAGGCCTACGATCAGGTCTCTTAGCAATTCCTTGATAAAATTTTGATAAGATTTGGCTTTAATCATATAGTCAAAAATATGATTGCCTCTTAAATAATTACCCATATGTTCTATATCATTATCAATGGTGTCCCAAGGGGTTTATTCCTAGTAGGGATAGGGCTTAGACAGGGGGGTCCTCTTTCCCTATATCTATTCATCATCTTGGTTGAAGCACTGAGTAGACTTATTATCAAGGCCAAAACCTCCAACATAATCAAAGGTATCAGAACTACCCCTAACACCAGCCCATTTACTCACTATAAATTCATTAATGACATGATAATGATGAGAGAAGCCTCAGTCCTAGAAGCTAGGTGTTTCAAAAAGATCCTTGAAATCTTTGAAGTGGTTTCTAGCTAAAGTGTTGACTTTCTTAAAAGTTCTCTTTTTTTTTAGTACCCCACTTAACCTCCAATCTAAAATATCCAAGATTTTTGGCTGCATCATCAAGAATCTCTCATTCTCCTACCTTGGCACCCCTCTCTTTGAGGGTTCCATGAAATCAAAATTCTAGAATCCCCTCATTAACAAGATTCAAAAAAAGCTAATAAGATGGAAAGATAATCTATTATCCCAAGCAAGCAAATTACAACTTATTAATAACTCTCTTTAAATCATCCCTATTTATTTCATGTCCCTTTTCATCATCCCTAGAATTATCATAGACCAAATTGAGTATATTTAGAATAACTTCCTATGGAGAGGTTTAAAAGACAGATTTAGGTTCCCACTAATCTCTTGGAATAAAGCCTATCATCCTACCTCTAAAGGAGGATTAGGATTAAGAAGGGTCAAATCCATGAATCAAGTACTACTAGTAAGGAAAGGTTGGAGAGTGATTAAGGATGATAACTAGTGGACTAAAATCATCAAGGCCAAATACCTAAATTATGGGGAAGGTCACTACCTCCTCTCAAAAATATGTCTCAATAATGGCTCAAAATTCTAGAAAGCATTGAAAGCTAGTGTATACACCCTTAATTGGTCAAGAAACCACACATATCATGTATTTTCATAGTCCTTTCATAGGAGACTTTGATTAGAGAATATGATCCTTGTTCACATTAGATATGTCTTTTTTTTACTTATCCTAGTCTCATTTCATGCTCTAGATACCTTTTTTCTTATTCTAATCATCCTGATCTTTTCAAATAGTCATTCCACCTTAGCCAGGGTAGATTTCCTATACTAATCTCATCCCCCTAGGTTTTGAGCTTAGGATAAGAGTGCTAGGATTGGAATATAGCACTAGACCCTAGGGTGTCTATTAATAACACTCTTATCCAATGGTATTTTTATCTTCAATGATCAGTTTCCCTTAATGAGTCTAAATCTCTTCTTAACTTCATCTTTAAGTTTTCTTAATGTCAACCAAATGTGAATAAATATCTCAAATTTGAAATAAAGAGTTTTTTATATAAAGGAATTCACAAGGCTTTTTATATCTAGCACTTACTACTTTAGCATAGTACATAATTAAAAATTATTTAATAGTATAGCTCAACATTCTGAATCACAAATACTTGCATGCTTAATCAAGGAAGGACCTAGGCAAAATTTAATTCTTGTATTTACCATGCACTTTGATTATGCACATTCCCTAAGGGAGAAATATGTTTGATCTAAGACCCTAGCTTGAGGGTTAATATAGGTAGTGATCAGGACAACATGGGTTCTAGATCATGCAATCATACTTCCCCTAACCCAATTTTCCCCCTTATGCTTTTGATGTATTTATTGGTTCATGTGTATAGGTAGACCTAGGGTTTAGAGATTGAAATGGACCTACAGTAAGCTCTATCAACATTCAGCCTCTAAAATTTCATATATAGGCTCACACAGAGACATTGAACAAAACTCAAAAAACTCAGGTCTTTGGGACAATAGTGGTAGAAAAGGACTATAATGTTAGGCCCTAGGGTGTCCTATTGCAACACTCCTATCCTTTCATAGAAAAAAATCTAGATCTAGGTTCTTAACATTTTCAAAGTCTTTTGTAGCAAATTTCAACCCCTAAATCATTCATTTTAGCCTATGTTTCCAGATAAGTTTATTTCTTTCTATATGCAATTAATTTGATTAAATTGATTAAATTTTACATTTTTACTATATTTAATTGGATTTTCCCCCTTAATTCAAATGCTTTATTATTTAGGAACTAGACCCTAGTTTCCCAAAAATAATAAAACATTTGGTGAACCTGACTTAGTTTGAACAATTCTAAAACCCTAGGTACCCTTAGGGTTTTTCCTTCATATTTTGTTCAAAAATTCAATTTCAAATTTTTGATTTCTATATAAATTTTTGTGCATTAATTCTATTCAAATATTTTTTTAGAATTTAAATTATTTCAATAATATTCAAAATTTCCAAAACCCTAACTCAAAACCCTAGATTTCCAAAATAGGTCCTCAAACCCCAAGCTCCCCTGCCTTTCAATTTTTAGAAAAATATTTTGGAATTTTTGTAAATTGTTTAAAGTGTCAAAAATATTTTCAAACTCCCTATTTTGGTAGTTATTTTGTGCAAAAAATAAATTAAATTTTTTTAATTTTTGTATCAATTTTAGTGTATTTATCATATTCAAATTTATTTTAGAATTTAAATTATAGCGCTAATTTTCAAAAATTCTAAAACCCTATATTCCTAAACTAGGTCCTAAAACCTCAAGCCTTCCTTACAATTTTTAGAAAAATATTTTGAAATTTTTGAAAATTATTTAAAGTGTCAAAATTATTTTCAAATCTCTATGTTAGTAGTTATTATTGCATTTATTTGCTTAATAGTACTTCTTCATATTCTCTTTGGTGAAATAAATAAAATGAGCACTAAGGCACTTCTTCCCTCTCATCTCATAGATCAATTTCTAAATTTTTCTCATAATTATTACATTTTTGCAAAATTGCACATTAGCTAAAAAAGTGGAAAATGATTTCATTTACAATGAAGATAATTACTATTTTTGTAATGAAGAATATGATGATACATGTGAAAGTGATAGTGAAGAAAAATTAGATGCATCTTCTTCTCTCAAACCTATCTCTTTTATTCTCCCTTCTAAAGAAAATAATTTTGATAAATGGGAAAGATACTATTCACCCCATTCTCCTATATACAATGCACCAAATGAATAAATTAGTCATACACTTCCAAGTGAACCTCTTATTGGTGATAATTTGCTTTCATGTGAATCTAATCTCTCTCTCTCTCTCTCTCTCTCTCTCTCTCTCTCTCTCTCTCTCTCTCTCTCTCTCTCTCTCTCTCTCTCTCTCTCTCTCTCTCTCTCTCTCTCTCTCTCTACTTCTATGTTCAAAATACAACAATATAAATGCAATAAAACGAAATAGCCAATACATAGTTCAAATGATTCATCTCATGCTCTCAAACATAATTTATCAAAAGAATGTCTAAATGATAACTCTCTTACTCGTACTTCTCATATTGCAAATGAAAATAATTTATACACTCCATCCATGGATAACATAGATGCACATAATATTCCAAATATCACATGATAATTTATTGCATATTAGAAAAGAATTA
>JARHVA010009274.1:0-27500 GCA_037957365.1 Torreya grandis
CACCCTTGGTCACCTTCCAAGAATCTACTATAAATGTCATCATACAACCTTCACTGCCTAACTTTCTTATGAATACCAAATTTTATCTCTACTTAAGCCCATGCTTGACATCCCTCAGTAGCCAAGCGCTCTCATTTTGAACTTAATTTGAACACTTATTTTTTCCTAATATCCTATAAGGCTCATCATCACCAAGGTAAATATGTCCAACATCCACTTGAACATAATCAATAAAATAATACATATATGGTGTAACATGAAAATAAAACCCTAAATCTAAAACTGAAGACTCAATAATATTATCAATGGAGAAAATTAATGCATCTTGATAAACATTACCTACTCCCACATTCACCTTCTTAGTGTCTTCCTAATTGTTGTTCTTATTTTGAAGAGACCAATAATCCTTCTTCATATACCCCAGTCTTTCGACATTGCTAGCATACCATCCTAGCCCTTAATTTTGACCTTCTAAGACCATTTGACTATGCACACTTTTATTTTACTCTAAAATTTTATCTCCCTATACTCTCTACTTCTAAATCATCACCTAAAGTATAAGTATCCCCAAACCTTTTTCATCACATTTCTTTGTTATGGATTACTCCTATGACATCCTCAAACTTCAACTTGGCATTATTATAGACTGAGTTGCTCAAAACGATTATTAGGATATTCCAACTCTCTGGTAAGGAACACCAAAATAATTAAAGCCCTAACTTCATCATCAAAATATATTTTATATAATTCTTCCATCTACATCTTCCATAAACTAACATTCTATCTATTGAACTTTTCATCCTTTGATCTATGATCATCATCCATAGCTCCCACTTGAACTAATAACCCTTCCTATGATTCAACACTTTCAAAAAATGCAATGTGAAGCTTTGATACTAATTGTTATGAATAAATCAGAAATTGATGTAGAATAAATTTCATAGAATCACAATAATAATAGATATGAATAGAAATGTAGATAAAACAAAAATAAACATGCGAAATAAGAAGACCAAATTTAGCATGGTTTACATAATATGAGATACATCCATCAAGAAACACTTTCTAAGATTTTATTACAAGACACAAGAGTACAATCCACTCTCAAATATGTCTTTTAACAATTACAAATGCACAAATATTGTTTAGAGCTATGCTTAACAAACCCTCTTGAATTTGCACCTAAATTGACACACTCTATTCTTACTTATCAAACCTTTTTTTATCTTTTTGTATTACCTATAAAATATCCATATATGCATAATACATCAACAAAGTGGTATTACAAAATAATTGGTACCAAAGCTATGGTCAATGTCAACCTAAAATTGTTTCCCATTAATGGGGGTCCATAAAATTTTACATATAGAGTGTATAGTAGATTTTAAATGTACAGTATTTGAAATACATTTTAATTTAAAAATAGGCTCCAAAACACAACAATAATCCCACTTGAAGATTAATTTCCTCTGAGAAGGATTCTCAACCCTTCACTATCATCTATGAAGGCCAACTGAAATTAAACATAGATTCAGTTTCTCCCTTGTGACCACCTTGGTCATCATGTCTGTAAGATTTTGACTGGTATGAATTTTCTCTAGATTCAACTTCTCTTCATCCAAATCTATCATGTTGAAATGGTATCTTAATTATATATGCTTCATCCTAGAGTGGAATGTAGAGTTTTTTGCTAGATGTATAATAGTCTAACTATAACTATATAGCTTCCCTTCCTCCTACTTATGCCCAAACTCTTCATGTAACTATTGAAGCAAAATCATTTCTTTACTTGCCTTTGTGGAAGAAATGTGTTCAACCTCTATGGTTGATAAAGCCACAAGTTTTTGAAGTCATGAAATCTAGTTCACCTCTATGTGACCTATAGTAAATACATAACATATTGTATTACTCCTTCTATCTAAATCCCTATCCATGTCCAAATCTACATAACCATGCAAAGTGGTATCCAATCCACCATATCTTAAAACTATCCCCATGGTCACTCTTGGATACATAATACATGAAAAAAGTAGTATTGAAAAATAATGGGTACCAAAACCATGGGAAAAGACAACCCAAAATGGTTTCCCATTAATGGAGGTTCATAAAATTGATGTTTATTTATGTTAACATTCACCATTTTCTTTAATTATATCATACTCTTCTTTGCATATTAATGCATTACACTATCCTTTAGTATCTTAGACATTTGGTATTTTATTTAGATATTTCATGCCATTCCCTAGAGATAAACCTAAAAACCTCATATATTTTATTGCCTCCATTTTTATATAAATTTGATCCGTTAGGGTAACAAAATAACTTTTGTGTTCCTTTTTCATGGGTAAAACCACATTTAAATTTTGGTTCACCCCTGCATTTCCTCATAATGTGTCATATCTTATTGTATTTACGAAATGTAAGAAGGGGTATGTTTCTCTTCCTCTATGGTATTTACTTTTGTAACTACCATGTCCCCCTCCTCGGTACTCACCTTAACATGTATTCTACTATTGATGTTCAGGATTTAGGTATTACTATTGGGATGCAATGTATTATGATTTCCCATATCTAGTTGTAGTAATGGAATTTTTTGTATTCCAATAGCATTTATTCTATTTATCTCATTTATGTCTACCATTGCATCATGTTTGAGGCAAGTTTTATTATAGTTATTAAATGACCACAAAGTGGTAAAATACATCCCTTATATTGTTAGTGGTGCTACCTCAATCAAGAAATATAATTTTTATGGGTGTTGATCATATTTTCAATGATATATTATGTGATAAAGATTATATTTGTATGTTAATTATTTAATTTTAGGGTATACCCATTGGTGTCTAAGAGGACTCAATGCTTTTGCTCATTTTCCCATTGCTTGGTGTGAGTACTTTGTCCTTCAATTCACTTTATGAAGAAAATGGTACACCATATTTGAGTTTGTGGTGGGATATTGATAGTTGATGGTGAGTTAAAATGGTTAATCTTAATTTCATTTCTTGATTCAACCTTAATTTTTATAACTCTCATTGTAACCTCTCCATATTAGATTTCAGGGAGGACCATGTTTCCCATCTCTAAGATTAGGCTTCTAGTTATGAAAATGTGTTAAATATATTTCCATCCATATAGGCTTGTAAGTATGATATCAAAAATTAAATAAACCATTCAATTTCATGTTTCTCATTTAGGGGATCCTCTAATTTTATTACTATTGATTTAAATATATAATCATATTCTTTTATAGTTTTATTTTAGTTTTGAATTAATTCTCTCATTCTAATCACACTCTTTGTTGGGATATCTAGATAACAAAAAACTCCTTTAAATGATTTTCGTACACTAGCCCATGAATTTTTATGTCTTATAATTTTTTCATGTACCACTTCACTACATTGTCTCTTAAGACCCCTAAAAAATAAAATAGCTTTACCTTCTAATCAATTACGTTATGGAATTTTTATAGTAAATATAATATGAATAAATTTTTATTGGCATCATTGATATCATTTCCAAATATTAGCAAATTCATTTTATCATGTATAATTTTTAGAATGTTAGATTACATACTCAAATTACTACTACTGAAATTTATGGATGTACTTATTTTAAAATCACTTCTTGAGATTATTTTATGATTATCCTTTTATTCTCTAACTAATGGTATACTTTATCTTTTACCTATTCTCACTTCCCTTTGGATATATTTTCTCCCTAATAGTTAAGCCTAAATATCTGAAAACCATGTCTTACTATTAAATTGTTTGTTGACAATATGGTAATGATAGTCCATGACTTATTTTATATTCACCTCCTTTCGAAATGTTTCATCTCCTCATGGGGTCTCTTGTAATTGGGGTTTAGAAGTGGGGTGCCAGTTCCAGTTTCCTCTTATTTACCCTTTATCTATAACCTTATGTAGTTTATTACCTAAAAATATAACTCTCTCTCTCTCTCTCTCTCTCTATATATATATATATATATATATATATATATATATATATATTCATAAATGTAATATGAATAGATATTTTTTGGCATCGTTGATATCATTTCCAAATAGTAGCAAATTCATTTTATCATGTATAATTCTTAGAATGTTAGATTACATACTCAAATTTCTACTACTGAAATTTATGGATGTACTTATTCTAAAATCACTTCTTGAGATTATTTTATGATTATACTTTTATTGTCTAACTAATGGTATACTTTATCTTTTACCTTTTCTCACTTCCCTTTGGATATATTTTCTACCTAATAGTTAAGCCCAAATATCTGAAAACCATGTCTTACTATTAAATTATTTGTTGACAATATGGTAATGATATTCCATGACTTATTTTATATGCACCTCCTTTCCAAATGTTTCATCTCCTCATGGGGTCTCTTGTAATTGGGATTTAGAAGTGGGGTGCCACTTCCAGTTTCCTCTAATTTACCCTTTATCTATAACCTTATGTAATTTATTACCTTACAATATAATTCTCTCTCCTCTCTCTCTCTCTCTCTCTCTCTCTCTCTCTCTCTCTCTCTCTCTCTCTCTCTCTCTCTCTCTCTCTCTCTCTCTCTCTCTCTCTCTCTCTCTCTCTCTCTCTCTCTCTCTCTCTCTCTCTCTCTCTCTCACTCTCTCTCTCTCTCTCTCTCTCTCTCTCTCTCTCTCTCTCTCTCTCTCTCTCTCTCTCTCTCTCTCTCTCTCTCTCTCTCTCTCTCTCTGATATTACTAATAATATTTCATTCTAAATTGTTATCTTCACTAATGTTGGTATGCCACTCAAGAACTATTTTATATTTTATTCTATCATTATATATTATATATTATTGATTCTTTCATATTATACTCTTGTCTTTAACTAATAGAGTATTCTCTATCAATTCCATCTCAAATTATTCTTCTCCTATATATCTTGTATATTTAATCTCAATTTATCATTCTAGTTCTTACTAATTTCTATGCCTCATCCCATCTAAGAAATATTTATCACCACCTTTTTATCTTACATGCCCTTTTTTTAAAATAAGTATCAGTTTCCCATTAGTACAACTATATCTAGTAATATCTTCCACAAGGAACTTATGATTTTTTTAATGTGTAATATAATATCTATTTTATCCTTCACTAGTAGAAGCCATAGTGGTATCTTCCTATTCCTATTTCTCATTAATTTCAGTTGTTCTTTTTATTTCACTCTTCGTCTCTATTCTAATTCATTCTTCTTTAATATGTTTTCTCATATCCTCATTCACCATTTTTATTTTATAAAAAAATTCATGTTAATCTCTTTATAATATAACTCTCTTTACAGTAAATAATTTATGCCTATTTTGATAGTTATTTTCTTATCCCTTACATATTATTTAACATACATTAGCCATTTAGACCTAATCTTGTGATATGTCACATCTCTTGAGGATATCCCTTCTTTGTTGATGTCATTCCTTAGGTGCCTAGCCTATTAACAATTTTTTTTCCTTAATTTTTAAACCCTTCATCCCCAAAAATATTTTGGATTAAGATTTGTACCTTATTTAAATACATTTATCTTACCCTTTATATGAATTTATATTTATTGACATCAAAGGCTGTCAAACCTTGAATGGACCAAACTATTAAGAATGAATCTAATGTGGTTTGAAACCAATAATAAATTTTTAATTTCTAATGTGTGTCAATGATTTTTAGGAAATCAATATTATTTTTAGTCCACTTACTTTATTTCTTAGTTTGATTTATTCATACTTTTATGTGTTTAGTTTTTCCTAAGATCTATGTTTACAAGATCTTCACAAATGTGACTCAAAATTCTTCTTTCTGTGATCTTAAAAAGGATGTATTTAGTTCACACATTGATTCATTAGTTCTATTATTTAAAGAGTAGAAAGATATTTTTTTGTATTTATTCCAACCAATCCTCTATTTTAGTTAGTGCTAGCTTTTATAAATCTAATGAATACATCCTTTTGTACATTATATAAATAAGTTTTGTATGATGCCATAAAATGTTGACTTAAAATATAAAACTTATATATAGATAGTTATATAATTCAAGATAAATATAACTAGATATAATGCATTGTAGAGGTTATTATTGTGTGGAGTTTTTAATAATATGCATTCCTAAATTAAAATAAGTAGGTGTTCTCATTCATATTACAAAGTACATAGATATATCTTAATATAACAATTTTTATTCATATAAATATATATAGAATTAATTTAACATGTACACAAATATCTAAGCTATTACAAGTATCTTCATACTCTATATCCTATGGTAATCTCTTATCTCACTCTATTTATATCTCTCATATTCTATTTGGTCTATCTATCATATAAAAATATTGAGTTATAAATACTTACTAGAGATCTCTTATAACTCAATGGTCATGTCTTTATAATAATCAAATTTTATAATTATGATATTTTTTGTTACCACATGTAACTAAACCATACCACATTACCTAGGTTAGTACAAGCCTTTGTGATATAAGATTGAATATGTAATTTGTTGTTGTGGTATAACTAGATGCTTTGTGGTGATTTTATATAAGTAATATAATTGGAAAATGATCCTACCAACATAGGTATCAATACTAGGACATATATTAGAGACTAAAAATATTCTTGGCATGCATTAATGTAGTTAAATTCAACATATTTAATTATAATAAAAAAGGGGATGCAGTCTTACTTAAATATTTAATAAAGTGTTTATAATAGCTAATCTATCCAAGTAAAAATTTAACATATTGTTGCTTCATTGGTGTCAAACTTTTTTAATAACTTATATCTTTACTCGGTCTAATTTTATCCCTTTGGGTGAGACATGTTAACCTGACATTATATTTTATATAATTATTATGTAACATACATTTTATCCTAATGAGAGGCTATTATCTCAGAAATGAAGTAAAACATATTTGAAATTATTGATGTATTCCTCACAAGAGTCCCCATAGACAATAAAATTTTCAATGTAGACATCTAGATAACCATGAAGGAGATAAAATAAAATTATATGCTTTAAATGGGAACTTGAAGGGTGGTTAAAGTCATATATTATATAAATTAATTAACACACTATGTGTATGTTCCTTAGGGGCATGTAAAATTGGATTCATCTAGATTTTCTAGTGTAATTTTGATATGATTCTATCTACTACATAGGAAATAGAATAAAATATTTACTGAAAGAAGATGGAGGAGTTGGATAATGAAGAGTAGGGGTAATTGATCTTTCCTACTAGCATTACTAAGATACATATAATCCACACAAATACACCATTTCCACCTTTTGAAGGCACAATGAATAGTAAATATACCCATTTGATTTCATAAATTACATAGAAGAATCCTCCACAAAGGAAGTTTTTAATTTATCTATGAAAATTTATTTGATAGCAAGATTAATTTTCCGTTGAGGTTGGTAAATGGGTTTATATCATCATCATCATCATCATCATCATCATCATCATCATCATCATCATCATCATCATCATCATCATCATCATCATCGCCATCATCATCATCACCACCATCACATCATCATCATCATCATCATCATCATCATCATCATCATCATCATCATCATCATCATCATCATCATCATCATCATCATCATCATCATCATAATCATATCAAACACATTCATCTAACATTCAAGAATATAGAATATATCTTGTCATTGTTGAGGTTATAGTTTATTTCTTATGTTGAGTTAGCCATAAGTTAAATTTTTTCTTATCATAAAAATAATATCAAATAAATCAATAAAAATAAAATAAAATCAATGATATATATAATGTGTGTGTGTGTGTGTGTGTGTGTGTGTGTGTGTGTGTGTGTGTTTACATACTAACAATAAAAATAAAATTAATGGTGAAAATTTTAAAATATTAAATATATATATATATATATATATATATATATATATATATATATATATATATATATATAATAATATTAATAATAATAACAATAACAATAATAATAATAATAATAATAATAATAATAATAATAATAATAGAAAAGTTTGCAAACTTGATTAATTAAATTAATTAAAAAATACTAAAATTATTTAACTAATTTATTACTCAAACCACCAAAAACAAGATAAAATGAAATGGTCTAGGATTTGTGTAATCTATGTCATAAAGGCATAAAAAAATGAATTAAATTCCAAATATCATCATGATTCATATTATTACGATACTTCTTAATTTCTCCATGGCTTCACGAATCTTCCTCTTAGTGTAGTGAATTTCCATGAAAATGAATTTCGTATATTTTATGCATATGGAGTGTGTAGTTGCATCTTCATTTTATGATAGGGCCAACTTATTGACGATAACATGCTCTATATATTTACAGTTTCATTTCATCTAGTTTGAAGTGAATTACTTGCCTCAATAATTTAGGATTTTCTACATGATCATGGGATTGAGTAGAAAAAACTAATTGGATGCATAAAAATAAGATCCTTAAGATTCCTTGGCTTGTTTATAATGCTATTGATAGGTTTGATAAATTTATTTTTCCATTTTTCCTTTAAAAAAATTGTTTTCTTAGGTACTCTTAATGTATGAAATAAATGCCTTCAATTAATTACCCTCATTTCTATCCCTTTTTCTATCTCTATTTAATGGCCTCTTTTAGTTTTTTTTTTAAGTTTTCCTAATTTTCATAACTTTGTATCCATTTATTTTTATAAAGCCTCGTGAGATTCTTTCATTTTGATTAAAAATGATCCACATAAGAGATTTTTAGTTACCTACTAAATTAGTTATTAATAAAACTTTTTTTGTGATGGATGGTGGTGTGAGTCTACTCTAATATACATGTAGGTGTGTGTTTTCTTTCTGTAAACCTATTATGCAAGTGATCTACACTCATTTTCAAAAGATTGAAACATTAATAAAAATAAGAGTAAAATTATATTGAACTTCCATTTTGAATTTTGATATCTTTTGTATTGTGTAGTGAGGTGATCAAAGAATGAGTTAAGAAAATTATACCATGCTTCGATTTTTCATTTGTTTTGTATAAAAATCTAACCCACCCTTATGGTTTTTAGGGTGTACAATCTAATTCATTTTTATTTACTATCTCCATGAACAAGTTGGTACTATAAAGGAAAGTGGAGATCACATTGATAAACCTTAATTTTTCTCATAAAATTCACTTAGAAGGTGAAATAAGTAGTTATTATGTGAAACTAAACCAGCTATGTAGTTTCCTTCTCCATAATCTATTTGACTACACTTTTATCCCCTTCAAGAGACATTTTGGTGTAAATGGAAATAATGACAAAACATATTAGTATGTATTATTCTATGACACTTTTTCCCTCAATTTTATGTACATAATCAATGGAGTCCTTCAAAAATGATAACGTCTGACCTATAAAAGGATCAAATTTTCCTACCATATATTTAACAAGAAGATAAGTAGTTGAGTCCATAGTGTCAACAATAGGGCTTGTGGATGTGCCTAATTTTTAGACATTTGGAGAAGCCTAATTTACTAACATAATAGGGTATTCAGGCTTAAAATTTTATTTTATATTTATACCAAGAGAGTATCTATTCGTAATTTACAAAACTTATTTTGTTTAAAGGATTTTTATTTAGACATTTGTAGCTAACACTACAAGGCAAGTGATCCTTAATCTTATTAATGTAAAACATTATGTTATAAATATATTTGGTATTACCCTTGTCTACCTTAATCAGTAATTTTTTCTTGTTCTCTTTTACAAACATAAAAAATAGGTACTCTTTTTTATTAATATTAATTTTTGATGGCTTTTCCTTTCTTAATATTGTGTAGCAATATTTATTTATTTCACAAAAATATATGCACTGAGAGGATTTTTATGGCATTTTAAATATTTAAAATTAAATTCTCAAAAATAATATTAAAAGATGAATATAATCCATAGGAATTTACTAAGATTACTTAAGTACGATCAAAGGGAATATATGAAATGTTAATTACAATCTGATTATTACTCCATGAAAACTCACTGAATGATAAAGATGATTAATTTTTAGTAGTGTTACTAATATTTTCCATATAACTTGAGTTCATGGGTCCTATCTTGATGCCTTTGAAATAGAAATAATAACAAGGATAAACACAAGAAACCCACTAGGTATTTAGCAAGAGGATAAGTAGTTGAGTCTATAATTCCAAAAGTAGGTCTTATGGATTTGCCTAATTTTTGGACCTTAGGTAAACTATAATTTATGAACATAATAGATACTTTATTCTCAATATGTTTTAAGATAATTATGCTAAGAGAGTACTTACTTATAATTTCCATAACTTATTCTATTTAAAGGATATTTAGTTCAGAAATTGTAGCTACCACTACCAAACAAGTGATCCTTCAGCTTATTAATGTAGCACATTATGTTAAAAAGTCCATTTCCCCACCACTAGAGCCTCATTTTTATAGTATATAGCTATGATAAATACATTGGGGTGGCTCTTTATATTTATTTTAATTTGGTTGAGTCATCATAAAAGGGAAAATCTATTTAAAAATATAATTAGAAAGTTTCTGCTAATAAGTCCATCATCATTAAGCTTCCTTCAAGCCCCTTTATCCACCCAACCCAAAATTCTTGTGAATAAAACAAGGGCCTTCATGATTTTAGAATTTTAGGATGAAGAGGATGATGAGGATTATGTTATTCCACTAGATATGCCAATGAGGGAGGATGAGTGTGAAGCTGAGTTTAAGGATGCTATACATAAATATGTTTTGACCACTATTGTGGGTGAGGATTTTAAAATGAAGAATAGGGGGAAAGAAGATAATAATGTTAGTTTTTTGGAGAGGATTAGAGCTTTTAATATGGATATTAATCTCCATAAGAGTTTGATTTCTATGATTATTGACGATACTAATGTTAACTTTTCTATGGGGGGAAATCTAATGTGTTTTATAATGAAGGTGAAGGTGTAGTATCTAAATTTTTTAAATTGAAAGCTAAAATGGAGAAGATCAAGGAGGAGAGGAACAAAATGTAAAATATTGATCAAAATCTAGTTGAAATGAGTAAGGTTAGGAAATTTGTCCCCTATTCTCTACAAATTGAGTTAACTTAATGATAAGGAACACTTCCATATTAATAAACTATTAAATAATAACCTTATCAATTTTAGATTTAAATTACAAGTTAATAAATAGACTTTAAAACTATATAAAAAATGGCTTCAATGTATAATAAATAAATTCATCCTACTTAATACCCATAAATTATTTACTAAGGATGGCAATGACCGTATGGAACCAGTTAAACTAATCATCTCATTTGAATTTAAGTGATAAACTAAAAGTAGCTCCTCATACCTATGTAATATTATGAAAATTTTAAAAATAAAATACTATTCTATTTACATCAAATTTAATTTTAAGTCATTTTACTTTCAAATTAAAACATAACACTCTACATTTTGTTAAGAGGAATTCAAGTATACATTATAAATTCATTGATCCTAAAATCAAGAACCGAACACTACATTTGTGTTGGTTTTTTTATTTAGTTGTTGTTTATTTATTATATATAAACAATTACCCATAATGTATTTCCTATTTCATTTATGTTTTTATTTTCCTTTTGTCCTAGTGTCTACTTTTTGTAACTAGGACAGGACCCAACCAAAACCTGCCCTTTACCTTTAATAAGAATTAAAATTAGTGTTCCCATTGTCTACCTTAATCATTAAAATTTTCTTGTTATCATTTAAAAGCATTAAAACTATATATTATTTTTTATTAATATTTATTTTGGAGGGATTTGCCTTTCTTACTATGATGGGAAATCTTTCTTTATTTCCTACAAAAATATGATTGAGATGATTTTTATGGAATTTTCAATATTTATAATTGAATTATAAAAAATAATATTATAAGGGTATTATAAAAACCTAGGACTTTACTAAGAATACTTAATTAGGGGAAAATGGAAAATATGAAATGTTAATATAAATATAATTATTATTCAATATAAAATCATTGAATACTATAGATGTATAAGTTTTAGGAATGTCACTAATAGGCTCCATCTTACTTAAATTCATGGGTCCTATCTTGATGCCTTGACAATAACATTAATAACATGGATAAACACAATAAAATATGCTACATGTGGGGTCATATTTCATCACCAAGGAGGGATTATCTAATGTGATTTGAGAAGCATCATTTGCATTGAATGTTTCATTTAATCTATTTTACTCTAGATTTTTTTTAAGTAGACACATCAGCCCTAACTCCTTACTAGATGTATTTTATATGATGTCAATTCCATAAGAATTCCCAAAACTATTTCTTCCATTATAAATATGGTTCACATTACTTATTCCTTCATACTCTAACGGGTTTATGGATAACTCAAGATAACAACTTATCACTCTACATTCTATTGTTGTCCTCAGTAATTCCTAAACCATGTGTACTTTACATAATAAATGATTTTTTATGGTAAGATATTTTATGATTTCACAGTCCATAAATATTAAATATAAATATTTTGGTATAATTGTGTCTACATAATTTAAATTCAAATGTTTTAGTTCAATAATTGTGATCTATCACCAAGTTAAATATTTATGGTAGAAAAATAAACCTTGATTACCTATGTAAGGGAAGGAGTAATGGTCACAATAGTTCTTAAATTTTGTTGTTGTCATTGATTAATATAGCATGATATTGACTCATTATTCAAAGTGTTAAGGATATAAAGCAAAATCAATATGATAATTAAAAAATTATTTTTAGAACCTAAATCTTCCACACAATTATTTTCTAGATAAGTCTTTATTTACACATATTTATTACTATTTTTAGGAATTCAAAATAATTTAAAATATATAAAAAATTAGTGTTTAATTATTGCATATTATTTAACTAATTCAAATAAGTCATCCATTTAATCTAACTTAGAATTTTCATAGCCAAAACCTTAGAAAGGTTAAATCACATAGATCTACCATTTGTTAACCTATCATATTGCAGATTCACCCTTTCCTATATTTTTTATCTTCTCTTTTGAGTCCTCTATTGATATAGATTGAAAAAAATAAAAATAGAAATCTATTTCCTATGGCTCATATTTCATATGGTAGGTTTTCATGTAAAATAACTTACACCATTAGATTCAATAGGTGTCAAAACCCTAGGATCAAATGTAAACACAACCTAGTTTCATGATAGCCAATTTTTACCAATTTTTATAGGGTTTTAGGGATTTTTCTATGATTTAATTCAAATTTTAAAAATATATGGTCTATAATGGAAAATAATTTCAAGGTTTTTAGATATATTTAGTGGTTCTTCAGTTATTTCTCAAGAGGTATACTAGATATGGCAATTTTTTAGATAGGCAATGTTTTCGTACCTGTGTGCACTACAAAAAAACTATAAAATTCATAACACTATCAGAACTGTCACATCCCCACACATAAAATTACTCCTACCTCTAAATCTAGAAACCCTAATGGTTAAAAATTGGGCATACATCCCTAATGAAAACTTATTATATTGGAACTATTATTTTCAATAGCAGTCTACAACCACATCATATGGATTCCTAACTATCAGAGAAGTCAAAAATCTTGACATTACAAATTTTAACTTAAAGAGTAGTCTAAACCACAAAATTAAGATTATTAATTGTGGAATCATTTAAAAACCCCAAAAATTATATCAACCCATTGTTATCCTAACATATTTCTTTGACTATGATAAGTATTGATGATACCTACATTGTGACTTTTTGGTACATGTGCAACCCTAAACCTTTTTTTAAAAAGACCCTACATCTCTAATGCCAAACCATGACATTAAACATTCTTTCTTTAGGATTATTCAAACATCCTAACAAATTATTAGGAGGAATAGAATTCTAATGACTATGTAAGGACCCCCAAAGTTTGAAGATAACCATGAGGACATCATATTTAAGCTCATGAAGGGTGACATAATTCATTTGAAAAAAAACATCATTTTTTAGATGATTTCACTTCCCTATAAATCACATAAATCAAAGTAAAGGTGGGAAGAGTGCTCATTTTAGGTCTTATCCCCTAGTCATATGGGAGTTAAGCCCTTGGTCACTTCAAACCCAAAATTTATTAACTGTTGCTTCAAGGGGGAATGAGTGTTTTATGGGGAAGTTGATTAAAAAAAAATCACACCAAAATTGTTTCAACCATAAATTTTAAAATTTATGTAAAGTGGATATCATTATTTTTTTATGAGTAAGAAACAATCAGACTTCTATAACTTTTTGTTGATAGCTCCATTTCACGCACTATTTTTTTCAAAGTGTGAGTTTTTTTAATTTATATGCATTAATTATATTTTCATTCCTTATAAAATTAAACCTCTATAGATTCATGGATATTTAATATCATCATATATGAACATAAATTTTAGCACATACTTCTTTTATTCACCATGAATCTATGTTTAGTTTTGATTATTACATCATACTACTATGACAAGTTGAAATCCAAAGTGAAAAATCTTATACCAAATCATGATGGGTATAAAAATAAAATAGACACATAAATTAGGTAAGGTGAAGTGGTAAAATAAAATTAATGAAACCTATGATATTTTACCCCTAGCTATCTCCTAAATTTATCTTTCATACTGAATATGCAACTACTCCAAATCAAGTGTGGACCATATTGGAAAAACAAATTTGAATGTAAGACATCATGAGAGGTCATGAGTTGGATAATGGGCTCGTAAGTTTGGGCCAAGGAGATTTTTATAGGATAATAAACATCATCACAATGTTTAAATCACTCAATCTATAGTTAAAACTATGTGACATTGATATAAATGATGATTAATTGATTCTTTCTATCCTTGCCAAATTGTATTTTGACTATTCTATCTTTGTTTCTACCTTCCACACCATTAAGCATGCAAGTTAAACTACATGGAATAGACTATCCTTGGATGATTTTACTACAGAATTGACTCAAGACTAATACAAGATCATTCAAATCTGTACATTAAAGTCATCTAAATCACATGCCTTAATTATAAGTAATGATAAATAGAAGGCTTATAATAGTAAGGAGAAGAAACAAAAAAAGGACCTAGAGTAAAGAAAGGTTTAGAAATTTGATGGTAAGTAAAAAGAATCAAAATAATAATCCTCTTTAGATGGAAAATCCAAGAAAGAGTGACTCACATGTGTCTATTAAAATAAATATCGGCATGATAAATCCAAATGCATGAAGATGCATATTTACCAACTGACAAAAATGATCAAGAAGCACAATATCAATGTCCCTAATTCATCCAATTAGAGTTCATTATAAAAATATTCTTCTAAGTCCAAAGATAATAAAAAGGTAAAATACAAGGTCAAAACACTTGTCATAGTTAATCCCTGGCCTTCCACATGGGTTATTGATTCTAGTGCTTCACACTACATGGATTCATCATAGGGCATGTTTTCATCCTTGGAGCCTTATTTTATGCCTTCCATCCTCTTGGGTGATGATATTTATAATGAAATTAGTGAGAATGGATAAATTTAAGTGAATTATGGGAAATTTAATGATGTTTTACAAGTTTCCTCCTTATCCACTAATCTCTTATCTATTTATCATATTCACATTAGTTCATGAAAAAGAGTTGAGTTCACATAAAACATTGTGGTTATTAGGGAATATAATAGTGAATCCATTATTGAATTTTAGAAAGGATATCACCAATCATGATTGTATACTTTATTTCATTTTGATTTTGATCAACCCTCTACTTTACTTCTCACTCATTCATATGGGGTGAGTAACTTATGACATCAGTGATTTGGACATCTCAACTATCACTACCTAGAGAAACTTAGTCATCATGACATGGTTTTAGGGTTATCACGAGCCAAGTTTATGTTAGATTTTTTGAGGGTTTCATAATTGGTAAGCATTCTAAGGATAAGTATGATAAATGCAAATCATGAAGAGCTAAATTGATTTTAGATCTTATCAATAGTAACATTACTGGTCCATTTATAAAACCTTCATTCAATAGGATAAAATACATGCATACTTTCTTCATTGACTATTGGAGGTTATTTGGGTGTTATTTATTAAGTATAAATTTGAGGTATTTGATCATTTTCAAGTCTTCAAGACACTTATAGAGAAATAGTAAGGTGAATCCAAAGATATTCTATGCACTGATAATGGTAGTGAGTTTGTAAATGACCATTTTGACTAATTATGTAATTTAGAGGGGATTGAATTATAGCTTATAGTTTAATATATTCCTCAATATAGTGGTGTTGTAGATCACAAGATCATGCCCTTGAAGGAAATGGACAATTATATGATATATTCCAAGTCTTTTACACCTTAGTATTGGGTCGAGGACATAAAATATGTGTGTTATATCCATAATTATGTTATTCATAAATTGTTGAAGGGAGTCACTCCTTTTAAATATTGGATTGGTAAAAAACCCATAGTGAATCACTTCTAAGTGTTTGGATATCTAGTTATGGCCTACATTTTGAATAATAAATGTAAGGAGATGTAACCTTATAGTCAACCATGCATCCTAATTTGATATCCTAAGGGTGTTAAGGGATAATGGATTATCCATCCAACCACTCATGAGTTATACATTAAGAGGAGTGTTAATTTTCAAGAGGGTCCTCCATAATCCACACTCAACACCTCTATGAATTCCTTATACACATTGGGATTTTATTGTAGTTATGATGATTTAGATCAACTTGAGTAGCTTCTTGGTTATCCAAATTCTTATTATAGTTGTAATGATGAGAAGTGATAAGGATTAACCTCTTCCTTATCCTATAATATCTTCAGAGGATGAGGAATCTCCTCTTAACCCTCCAACAACTGGAAATCTTTTGGCTAGATAAACACTATAAAGTTTTATCCAATGGGTTGGAGATTAATTAGACACTAGGAAAACCTATTCACAATTTAAGGATTCCACACATGACCTGATTACATCTAATTCTAATAAAAAAATTTACTAGGCATTAGGTACTCCTAAGTGGGACACTATTATATAAGATGAGTTTGGTTCCTTACAAAAGAAAAACATGTGGGATTTAGTCTGTATGACTAAGGGAATAAAAATTATTCATTATAGGTGGATATTTTAAACAAAAATTGTAATAGATATCTTTGTAGAAATGTTCAAATCACATTTGGTAGTAAAGTTTTTATTTGGTAGTTGTCATTCACTATATTGAGATGTTTTCCCCAATTGCCAAAATAAACTCAATTCAACTCACCCTTACTATTTCCATATCACACTATTGTGATGTTCATCAAATGGATATGAAGAGTGAATTTTTTCATGGTGACCTCAAAGAGTAAATATACATGAAGCAACTAAAATGATTTATAAAATATTTCTCAATAGTTTACTAAATAAAAATATATATCTATTGTCTTAAACAAGCCCTTGAGATTAGTATGCCAATATGGACACCTTTCTTTTTTCAGTTCAGATTAGTAGATGTTATTATGATCTAAATGTCTACATTTTACAATAAGCCAATTCACTATTTATTGTGGTTCTCTATGTGGATGACCTATTGATCATATAGAATTATTCATCGACCATCATAATAGTGAAAACTATTTTTTTGACCTATTCTCAATTACTACATTAGATTTGTTGTATTATTTCTTTGGGATTAAAATTTTTGAGTCTACCTCCAAGATCATTATTTCATAATGCAAGTATCTTCTTGATTTTCTTACATAGTTTATCATAACTGAATGTAAACCATCTCTAACTTATTTTCTTTCTAGTTTGAAGCTGAGGCTAATTATCCATCTCCTTTGGTTGATTCTAACATGTATTGACAAATTGTTGGTAGTTTCATCTACCTTTTTCACAAAAGACCTAATATTTTATATGAATTGTGCATGGTTTCCATATTTATGTAGAATCCACATGAGATGCACTATATAGTATCAAAGTGTATTATCCACTACATTTTGCATCCTCATAGTTCCAAGATTCACTATAGAGTAAGCATCGAAGTTGACTTAATTGGTTACATAGATTTATATTGAATTGGTGATATTCAGAATCATAAGTCAACTTCAAGGGATAATTTCTCCCTCAATTTAGGTTTTATTACTTGGTCAAGAAATAAGTGAATTTTATTCATTTATATTATATAGAGGTATACTGTAGATGAGATGTTAGTGTTTCGACTAAGTATATTTAGCTTTAGAGGATTCTTACTAATTTTGGCATCCAATTTCAATAACCAACAGTCATCTATAGTAATATTGTCCTCCATAAAGACACTAAACATATCAAGATTCACATGTATTTCATTTAGTATCTCATCCATGATCAATACATTGATCTTGACTACATTTAGACAATAAAGCAAATTGATGATATATTTACCAAAACCTTGACTAAGAGTATCTTATTTTATGAGATCTTTTTGTGGTTTAAGAAGCTCCATCCTCCTCCTCTAGGGGGAGTTTGATTGTAATTAGGTACTTCACCAAGCCTTTGCATCAAGACCCAATTTTACTACCCATATAAGCTACACTTAAGGGGTTTGTTAGTGTAGGTTTTTATTCCATTTAATGTTTTTTCCCTACACATGTTTTGTTATATTTATTAGGTGTATTTTAGATCATTTTTTAAGATAATTCCACATTCATGAGGAAGTGAGGACATATTTCTATTTCAAATATATAATATACCTTCCAAAATATTTTATGGCTAATGATTCTAATTATAATATTTCAATATATCGATTTGTGATCAATTACTTCTTTATGGCTGAAATTTTATTTTATTACTATGCATATCTAATTTGTTCATGCATTTGACTCTATCTAGTAAATACTTGATTATGTCCCACTCTGATAATACCTTAAACTCTCCAAGGATAGTATTGACATGAAAAGATAGAGGGACCATTCAACTAGAGGACCAATGGTGCTCTTACCCTACATTTAATGGTTCTCCAATGGGATCGAAAAAATTCTAAAGTTTCATAATTAAAATAAAAGCTTATTACCCATTAATAATTTAATAATTAAATAATACTTTCACATTAAATTTTGAATATTCAAATTATCTGGTGTAATTACCTACATCATAGAAATAGGGAGGTCCATTTAGACTTGAATCAAGGAACATGTTTCTAATATCTATTTGGAAAGAAAAGGGAAATCAACTATAGCTGAGAATTCATACAACAAAAGGCATGTGATTTGCATTGAATATTTCAAGGTTATTCATGTGAAAAAACATTTAAAAATATAAAATAACAAAATTTATTTAAATAATGAAACATTCAAAAAATTTGGATATAGATGATAGCTTAAGGTTAGGTCATTCTTGGAGACCTATTGTTAACAATTTTGAAAAGAAGGTTGTGTTAAAAGTGTTCCTTATAGTGTGGGTTAGTAATTTATCTACCATACTAAATTATATTTGTATTCTTATTAAAAATTAATTATTAAAATTCAATTAATCTAATTAATATAATACTTTAATTAATTTTCTAATTTCATAAATTTAATTTTATTTGAAAATTTATTAATTTATTACGTAATTCTATTTAGAATTTCATTCATTATTTTGTAATTTCAATTTAATCATCATTTTAGACTTATGAGGTCATAATTTATCAAATTGGGGCCTGTAGGTTTAGTTTTTTTTTTTTTTTTAATAAAATATCATTTTTAGGAATGAGCTCACATTATTGAAAAGGGAGGTAGACTAATTGCTCTATATTTATCAATGACTATTTTGACATTTAAAATATCTTGTGACCTTTATCTCATACCTTACTTATGTATAGTTTTATATTCCATGATAAATATTTCTCCTAGTGATGGATTATGGTTGGTGATTTAAAACATGTTGATTTAAAAACATGCACACCACTTTCATAAAAGCTTTAGATTCTATTTATTATGTGCCTAAGTATAAAAAAAATTTAATTTATTTATCAATTTATCTTTATAATCCTATGTAGTATTTGTCATTCTCAACAATGTTTTGGTTTCAATTGAAGGCTAAATATTCACTCTTAACACACCAAAAAATCTAAAATGAAAATGGTAAAGTTCTTTTGATAGCTAACTAAATCTAAATCTTGTTTTAGATATCACATTCTTAATGAAAGGCTTATCCATTTCTATAAATATATGGCTTGAACTTTCACCTCTAAGAGAAGATTAGTATTACCAATTTGGGAGAAAAATTATTATTCTTAACATATTTTTAATAATTAAATTTCCTCTAAATTCTTGGAAGACTTAGTTCTTGATTTCTTAATGAGCGCAGTAAGCTCATATACATCTCTATATAGGGTAGTAATTATATATTTGATATTATTTTTGTGCATAGGTGACATTATATATTATTTTATGAATAATACTTCATATGATTCTATTTTAAATCAAAAAGTTTAATTATTATACTAGACCCATAATCAAGGAGAACTCTATGCTTGATGAAAGGTAAGAAAAACCATATCTAACCTAAATGTCACGAGGAGAAATATTAAGAGTGGGTTGTTATAATTCAACCAATAAACAATAGAAATTATTAAAATAAACTATAAAAACAACAACAAAAATGACAGTATTAAGAAATAAATCAATAAAAACATAATAAAATCAGTGATATTAATAAAATAAATATGAAAATAATAGAGGAAATATAAAACATAAAAAAATAAAAATAAAAGGGTTTAAAACATGAATAGTTAATTAGATTAAATATATAACATACTTATCTTAGATAAATATATGTAAAATACACTGAGAGATATCATTATCGAGTTATATATTCCATCCATGTGTGTGTGTGTGTGTGTGTGTGTGTGTGTGTGTGTGTGTGTGAGAGAGAGAGAGAGAGAGAGAGAGAGAGAGAGAGAGAATATGCATATGCATTTTCAAGGCACCTGTGTGTGTGTGTGTGTGTGTGTGTGTGTGTGTGTGTGTGTGTGTGTGTGTGTGTGTGTGTGCGTGTGTGTGTGTGTGTGTGTGTGTGTGTGTGTGCACCTTGACAATGATATCTCGTAGCATCCTTTGCATATATATATATATATATATATATATATATATATATATATATATATATATATATATATATATATATAGGTGCCTTGACAATGATATCTCATAGCATCCTTTGCATAGATCTATCTAAGATAGGTATGATGGTATCATCTGTTGGAAGTGAATTTTTATTTAATATATAAGATCATTATATGTATGTATGTATTATATACATCACTTTAAATGATAAACAAATAAAACATTTGTAATTAATCCCAATGTGTATTATGAATAAATGGAAATGAAAAATAAATAAAGTACTTGTAAAGCATCAAAATGTTTAATATGCACAAAATAAAATGTGAATTAAAGGATCATATAATATTCATCAAAATATGCCATACGCATCACATAATTAGTTGAATAATGAATAATTTCACATTTATATAAATAAAATTTTAGTAAGTACAAACATTATTTATGTTTTAATAAATTCAGTCTTCTTCTTCACCTTTCCATTTGGAAAGTGTTTTTTCCTTTTTTCATATTTTCATAGTGTTCATATGTAAATGGAGACAATATTACTACTCATTCCAAGGAATTTACATGGTATAATGCCATCAATTTTAACCATATTATTTATTTTTGTCCTATATAATGTTTGGCATCTTAAAAATCCAAACCTTTTGAATTGTGTATTGATAATACACAAGCCAATTGTAAGGATAATTTATTTATGCATGCATTTTTTATTGGTTTTATTATAATTTTATGTGGATTTTAATCTTCAAATTTTATTCAGAATTAAATCTCAAACTCAAACATAACATATATTATTGGTTTTAGTGTGAGACTGCCAAGTTTTTATATTATAATTTGAATATAACCTAGATCTCCATTTATAAGACCTACTTCTATCCAATGATTATATATTAGTGTGACCCTTACATCCTTACAAACAAAAAAATTCGAAACCAATTTTATCATTTTAACCTCTTACTAGTGCATTACCACAACCTAATTTAGTTGAAATGGCATTCAGAATAGGTATTTTCAATCAATAAAGCTTTATGATGTGTAGATTCTAAAACTAAACATTTATAACATATCAGTCTTATACATTTGACATATATCAATTTGAGCTTTTCCATTCAATTGTATACGTCCATGCTTCTAAAAGTTTCACATTCACTATCTCATTGTGCCTAGATTCTTATCTCTTAGTCTTATCCATATCATTATGATGACCCAAGTATCTTTTACTATAAATAAAACTTAAAACCTAATAAACATCCTTCACTATTGGTTCTAGATCCATACCTATTTTATATCCCTATAGACACTATAGCCATAGAGGGGCACTACCATTGATGTTAAGGTCCATATCCTATGTAGTGTCCAATAGAAAAAATTCATCCAATTACAAAATGATTAAAACCTTTGGGTTAGGCTAATTGTCTCGTTAAACCCTATAATGATATATTTTCAAAATTTGTGGTATAAATACAAGTCTATGACTTCTCATTCTTCATCTATAAAATATCAAGCAAACACTTAAAAATCCTAGATAATTTTACCTCACAAGATTTTTAATTTTCCCCATTCATCCCAATTTTAATATCAATCATATGAGAAAATATATCATGGGTATGAAGTATTAAAATAATAACCCATGAGTCATATTTGTCAACTTACAAGATAGATCACTGGTTGGATATTAATTTAGTATATTGCACTCTTTTACACATAATTTCACACATATGAGGGAGAATTAAATAATTCTAGGGTACTGTTTCGAGTAATTGATATGTAGGTAGTTCCTATTGATGTAGGGGTATTTGGTTCTGCTTGACACCATTAACCTCAAACCATTTTCTAGAAAACTCATTTGAAGATGAAGATGGTTGAATAATCAAGGCTTGGATCAATTAGTGAAGAGTGATAGAATATCTTAGATTTAAATATATTATAGGAAAAGTGATAGGAAACCCAAAATGATGAAGTTATTCGCATCCAAATCCATTCACTATTCTACATTAGACACTTCTATCATAGTTAGACAATAGTATTAATGGTGGTGTCTAGATCTAATTGTATCATCTATGGCCACATAATTTTATTTTCTATAATCTAAGGAATAATATTTAAAATTTATCCTACATGTTTTAGACCTATTTCCATTATAGATCTACCTACACATATTAAACCATCTAAGTATAATTATTTTTTATTTATTTCAGTATCTTTCATTAAATTTAATTTACTATTTTTATCAATCTCAATTGTATAAATTTAGAATATAATTTATCTATGATTTCTATTAATTGGCCTATTATAGATTATTTTATCACCATTATGTTACACATATTTTTATATTGTTACCCCTCGATAACCCACATATCTAAATTTAGGGTTAAACATTTGGGACCCCTAAGTCTTATCATACAACCCTTATTTTCTCTAAGGTTGTGCACCTTCCTAAGGTTTCATAATTTATTTCTAAGCTATCTAATTCTATATTTTACCAAATGTAAAATTAAGGGTGTTTTTTGTAAGATCAATTATAACCTAGGAGCAAGAATAGGTTTATGTTTATAAATCCATATCTATTGAGCAAAAATAATTTTAAATCTTACCAATGATAAAAACTAAGCATGTTTAACCTAATTCATTGTGAAATACACCACTTAATATTGTAATATTTATTATCTTTCTCCCATCAAATGCCTATGGCCTATGTTGAGTTACACATTCCATACTATTACAAACCAAAATTTTTATCACATCATGGTCAACATGTCCCTCACCCTCATAAAATGAATATAAATATTTCATTTTTTCATCATGCTAAAAGTTTCCAAATGCATAATGATATCATGGATAATATACAAACTAATAAAAATGGGAATCTACTTTCAATTAAATTTATTCAAACTAGAAAGTTTCCAAATAATATCTCCCTTATCAAGGATTATGATTAACTTATTTGTTCATTTTATATTTAATTTTTTAAAACAAAATAAATAGATCATGGCAACATTATCAAAACCAATCAAGGCATTGATAAAAAAGGTGCATTACAAACCAACAGTGGTAAAATTTCATCATGTAATAATAGATGTACTTTTACCATGACTACCTCAAATTCTAATTAGAATATCAATACCAAAGGTAGATGATCCTTCAAATGGCATACAAATATATAATTTTCCAATATCTCATAGTTAAATATGAAAGGTTACAAAATTCAAATATCCAATATAACTACCAAAGTATCCTAGATTTAGGGATTCTAAAATTGCATCTATTATTTATGAGGATGATAGAACCAATATGCCTAAATTTAAAAGAGGTGTTGGATTAGAACTAATGATAAAACCTTTACCAAACATGATCAATACTAATGATTATCTCATGTCTATGATGAATACATTGGAGATAATCAACGATAACAATATATAATTCAAATGCAAATGGCTTTCCATAATGCTAATGCCAATATTACCTCCTTCAACAATCAACCGATTACATTATATATATATATATATATATATATATATATATATATATATATATATATATATATATATATATATACATACATACATACATATACATACATATACATATATACATATATATACATCTATATATATACATACATATACATATATACATACATATATATAAATACATATATATACATATATACATATATATATATATATACATATACAGATAGATATATATATATATCTATATATATATGTATATATATATATATATATATACATAGATATATACATATATATATGTATGTATATATACATATATATATGTATGTATATATATATACATATATATATATATGTATATATATACATATATATATATATGTATATATATATACATATATATATGGATATATACATATATATATACATATATATATATATATATATATATATATATATATATATACATATATATGTACATATATATGTATATATATATGTACATATAGATATACACATATATATACACATATATATACACATATATATATACACATATATATACACATATATAGACACACACACACACACACACACACACACACACACACACACACACACACACACACACACACACACACACACACACACACACACACATATATATGTCCTTATCTTTAAGGTTTTGAACTACCACATATACATCTATTTTATCATCATAAAGATCCATTTAATTACATAATTAAATATATATATTATTTTCGTCAATGAGCTAAAGATGATAAAATTTTGATAAAAGCCTTTTATATGAGTATTATTGATGAATCTCACAATTGGTTCTACAACATACCAAAGTGTTCTTAACCAGTTTCTCACAATTAGAACATGTATTATTTTTTTATTTTAACATACACAAGGGGCCTAAACTTACATTATAACATTTTGACAATTTCAAACAACATGATAATGACTACCTTTAAGACTATGTTATTCAATTTAAAAGTATATCACATGCCTTATAATTTATATCCTTTGATTTGGAATTATAATTTATCATTAGTAGAGGAATTATTTATCTATCAAATGAAAGAGCATTACCTAAACAATATGAATCATTTACCTATTTATAGTTGGATGATCATATTTATGCTTAATTTATACTCAAGTATACAAAGAAAGTTAACATCTCTTATTGCAAATACAAAATTTTTATTCCACATAAAAATAAGGAATATAAATTAAAAAATGAAAACTAGGAACAAATGTGTGGCATTTTTCATATTCCTATGAGAAATTTACAAAAATTACTCAATATGAGACTAATCCAAGATACACATTAAAAAAAACCACATCAAGTTGAACAAACAAAAAATAATCCACATCCACAATATATAATAATAAAATTATTTATGGGTGATGATTAGTTTTGGAAAAACCATGTTTATGCTACACAAATAAAAAATTTGTGTAATATAAAATACTTGAAACAAATCAGATTTGATCTAAAGGACTTAGAAAACAAAGGAGGTTGGAATGAATACTTAGTAAACATAATAATAAAATTGATTTTGGTCTTAAAGTGATTCAAAAAAATGTTTAGGTTATGCCCCATGCACAAAAAAAAAATAACAACAACATTCGAAGCCCTTTACTTTTACTAGATGGAGGCCAAAATTAATCAAATCCATCAAGTTATCTCCTTTTCATGATGGCACTTTTTATTATACTTCACATGTAAATAATGAATAATATCATGTCACACACCATTTTCACCTATCCAACCATGATACAAATAATGCAAGAGATCCAACCTATGTTTTAGGGCATCTAAAAAAAAAGAGAGAAAAAATGAAATATTTCAAAAATGTAAAAAAACATTAAAATAACTTAAAAATTTATAAATATTTAGCATTAAAATAGTTTATTATCTCTTTATAACATATATTGTTTGATTTATGTTAGCATATAGCATATCATATCATTCTCATATACATATATGTTTCATGCATCTTTGAGAGTGATATAGGCATACTCAAACACATGGTCTATGCATTTTAAGATGTTGAACCCTTCCTCTACTCATGTCATATAGTAAATTATGGGTATTTTATTCTTTTATGGTGATTCAAAAAGGTTACATATATTTTATTATTATTTATACATTATCATGTTTGCCTTATATTCTAATGCTTACACATGTTTATACCCATTCTCATATCCTTCACAGTGTACTTGATATGTTATGTTACATAACATATTTTTTAACACATATATATAGGGATGATTATAATATGATTATGTTGGTTACTTATACTTAATCAATTTTTCAATTTCTTGAATGTATTACATTACTTGTTATTGTATTTGTTGTGAAACATTTGAGTAGGTTCCCTGCCTATTTGCCCCTATGCCATTATATGTTGTTTGTACATTTAAATATGTCATTCATTTCTTTTATTTGGAATTTTAACATGCCCCTTATATGTGGTATCTTTGGACCATTAATTTGGATTAAATTGAGTGTTGTTATGTGTGTACTTGATTACTTATTGAGCTTGTACTATTACCCTTTAGACATTGTCATGATCTATATCATGCATCTTAAGACTTCATGTGATCAAATACTACGAACCTAATTTATATATCTACTTCCCCATGTTATACCTATATGATAAATTATTTATACGACTAGTTTATCCTTTTTAGGTAAGGTACATACCAATTTATTTATTTTTTCACCTCAAAAGTGGGGGCATTTTAGTGGGGGAATGTCATAGAATGCAATACCTCAAAACATAGATTTTTTGATATTTTACGTATCATAGTAGGTGAATGTAGTTAAAAAATGGCTTCCACACTTATACATATTCTTATCATCTCCATATTTTAGTGGGGCATGTCATAAATACATGACC
>JARHVA010009274.1:32500-202500 GCA_037957365.1 Torreya grandis
ATATGAATCAAATTCACATTTATGGCTGAATCCTATACATGGTACCATTTTAATAAAAAAAATTACATGAGACATATCTAAGGTTCATATGATATAAAACATGTGCAAAGTATTGTAAAATCCAAATTATTCTTAGATTCCAAAACTATTTCATGTACTGATAACCTATGGACTTTTAAAAACATTATTGAGCCAATATACTACAATAATTGTTTCACCTTTTTGGTATAGTTGAGGTGATTAAATGACACAATATTTCCAATTTTTTAGTTTGGAATTGATTATCCAAACTATCTAGGTTATAAATATCACTAGGTTGCATGGTTGAGCTAATTTTAACTACCAAGTGCTCAAAACTTGGGGGCACCTCTCTCTCTCCTCTCTCTCTCTCTCTCTCTCTCTCTCTCTCTCTCTCTCTCTCTCTCTCTCTCTCTCTCTCTCTCTCTCTCTCTCTCTCTCTCTCTCTCTCTCTCTCCTTGGATATATGCACTTTAAATATTTAACTATATTTATCTTAATCTTAGTTTTAGATCCTTATATTGATAGAAATTTTGAAAAACAAACTGCTAATAGGTAAGACAATTACATCAACATTGAGGTGTACTCCAAAACCTTACTCTTTCAATTTCAATCTATTTCAAATACTTTTAACCTAGATTATATGAATTGATTTTACACTATAACATGCTCTTAGTTTTAATTTAGTCACCATAAAATCACTCAAATTCAATTCAAATAAAGACAAGGTGTGGATACACACCTAGGTACTTATTCCCTTCCTTTAAAGTATCAATTTCATTACTAGATTAAAGGTAGGTGTGGGGAGTGGGGATGTAGATTATATTTTTTAATTATATATCACCTTATTCTTTTAAACTAGGAAAACTCAAAACTTATTTTTTCCTCTTATTTAGCCACCTGCCTTGCTTCTACAATCCTCACATATGTTCTATCTTATGCCCCTTTCCTTATCTCTTACTCTAAATAGCCCTATATTAATGAAAAAAATATCCTATCTTTCCCATAATTATTAAAATGTAATTATCTCACACATATACAATTTTTAATCTTATACCTTCTCTCCTTCTCCTTGGACATTCATGTCCAAGATAAGCATAATGTCAATCTTATTATCCTACCTTGAAGAAAGTTTCCAATGCCCTAATGTCATCTAATTTTTAAATTGGATGTATTATAATGGTTGGCCCATGTGATTTAATGTGAGTTATCTCCAAATAGGATTGGTATAAATACAATTTCAACCTTCATTCACTCATCACTTAGTAATAAGACCAGAAAAGCACTCAAGTTAGCAGTAGCTTTCCTATTCTACCCTATTTTGATATCAGTCAAAGGAATAACCCAGCTACAGGTTTGAAGTACTAAAGGAGTAGTCATAAGGTCATATTTTATAAGTTACAATCTAGGTGACTATTGTAGTTGCTTTACATATTGAATTATTCACATACAAGACAACATGTAGGGGAGAACTACATTACTCTAAGGACCTCTTCTAGAGTATTGGCTATATAGGTAGTGCCCTTTTATAATGAGGTTTTTGTGGGTTAGATTGACATTTTATGCACACTATCCCATTTTTTCCCAAGGTCACATTTAAGATGGAAAGCTACAATTTTACCATTTCACTAGGAGTGAGAATCTATGACCTAGTTATGAGTCCACTAGAGTGAAGGTGAATCCAAAACTAGAAGCATCTAAGTGGTTACATCTTATTTCAACTGATATTCCATGCTAGAAACTAACATTTAACTCAGATAAAAGAATTGATGAAACCATCCCAAGATGATGAAACCATCTAGAGAGACATAGGCACCAAATCTAGAACCTAACAATTGTTTTAGAACTATCTTCCTACTTGATTTCAGGTTGTACTAGATCTAGATATACATTAGCATCAGAACCAGCTATGTACTCTATTTTATGTCATTTATATATCTATCATATTTTTGATTTCCATTAATAATCTTATCTTAGTTTAATAAATTTAGTATATGGTATATCTAAGTTTAACACATTAATTATCATGTTGTAGATATGATTTTCACCCTTATGCATTATCATTTATATATTCTTAACTTTATCTACCCAAGTAGGATCCTAATCCAAATTAGGTTTAAACATTTAGTAGATAGTATTATTATATGAATATTGGGCCTATTGACCTAATTGAATAAATGAGAAGTCACAAACATGAAGTTTACTATTGTTTTTTAATTTTTGAAACATGTTTGATGCAAACACCTTTTAATATAAGCACTCAAAAATTTAATGTAAATTTTATAACACTTAGTTATGCTTATAATGAAACTCTATGAGATTTTATTTTATAAATTTAAATTTATGTTAGATATTTAGATTACATCAATATCTCTATATTGTCACTAAATAGTGGTTTCCAATTTCATCTACTCTATTTTTTCTCTCACCACTACAATTTGTGTAGTTTGCATTGTTCAAATTTTCATTATAAATTAATATTCTTGGAATTATTTACATATTAATTTATGTAATTTCCATTAATTTTTGGGGATGAAAAACCTTACCAAATTCAATGTGATTACCATTTTTCTTATTAGATAGGTTAAAAGTTGGGATTATGGTCTTATACCGATAGAAAATGAATTCAAAACATATTTAGGAAACAACAAGACAAAAAGAGATAGAACATAAAAACTAACTAGAACCAATGACTTCAGCCTAAAAGATGCCAAAACACCATAAAAAATATGAGAGAAGATGTAGACACTAGATGGAAACTAGTCCCACTCCTTAGACTCAGAATAGAGGACTAGTTTGTTGGTCCCCATGTTCTCTATTTTATTTTCCATACCTCTAGTACAATTTCCTATTCTAATTTTATATTCCATGATGGGCCTTTTCTTCTTCATCTCTACCTACTTAATTTCCTATAACTATTTAATATCCATCTTAGCTTCATCTCCTCCACCATTGTAGTTAGTTCTTGCTCCCCCTGGGGTTTTCTCAATAACCCCTTCTTCCTCCTTATCCTACTAAATGTCACCCTTTCCTAAGGAAAAATAACTAGGGACAAATATAATTTTCACCTTCTCAAAATTTTAAAAATTTTCCATGCTCAAAATTATATGGATTTCCACCTTAGTTTGTAGTTTCTCAATAGATTGTTCAATCTCATCTTTCTGTCTAATATTGAAGGAGGCCTAACCCCTACTAATGATGGGTATCACAAATTTTGGGGACCCCTTTTGGATGCAACTAGGATGGAAGTATCATTTAATATTATTTGTTCTAAAAATTTCATTTTCCCCCAACATGTTTATCTTCAAGTACTAAGAAAAAATTGTCCTCCCTATCATATTTTTCCTGCTCACTTTTAATGTTAATGGCCTCCATTAAAACCTTGTTCCAAAGGGGTTCCCCACTTTCGACCAAGATAAAGATAAGCCCCTAGTGGATTATATTGGGTGAAGGGTTACATTTTAAACTATTAACAGACACTTCCAATGATTTAATGTTTTTCACTATCTATATTGGGTTGAATTTTCCTTTTTAGATTTGGTTTAGTTTTGTAACATGATTAAATCATCCATTTTTTATAAACTTATAAAACTAACTAAATAATGGTAATATATTATTTCTGTGGGATTAAATTTTTTCAATCCACTACACATTTTAAACCTCAGAAAAGTCTTTATATATGGTTGATTGAAGGAGGTGACATGTTGAACTATTGAAAGCCTTATTTTAAGAGTAAATCCAAGAATTTTCAATGTTTCATAAGAATGTTCCTTTGGTATGGGAATATAAATTTAATATCCTCCATTATCTACATAATAATAAAATTAATGATTTTAAGTCATATAACACTATTATTTCTAGATTAACACTCCTTATGTAGGTCCCACATACTTTCATGTAGATACATCCACTATATCCATCAACACAATCAAACTTACAAAACATAATTAAATGAGATAATTATATGAATGTATGATTTTAATTATCAAAATGAGTTATCTATTTCATACATGATCAATGGTCACCATTTTAAGATAGAGTATGAATACTATTATGTTTCACTTCTCATGACACATGGTGCAAGATGATTCGCCTACATCACAAGACTGAAGGTTTATTTGTGAGTATGTAATGGCCCTTCAAAAACCATGTGGCATATAATTAATTATGATTGGTTAATAGATCCCAAGGATGATATAGTTACATTTTTCTAAGATATAAAGTTATTTATCCTGATATTTATCTTTAAATTTTATGGAATGAAACTCTTTTGTATTGGATTTCAATGCATATGTAAGGATGTATAGGTTTTTTATGTGTTATTAAAACAAATTAATGATTCATTAAAAAAATTGATCTATATATGATGTTGTCATCTATGAGAGAATTTTTCACAATTTTTTTTGTTAACTCAACACACATAGGTTAGATAATGGGTATGCTTTCATTATGAGGTTAGTTAAGATGCAATCAGTGTCACAATGTGTATGCATTGATAACATATTTTTATCTTATTTTTTTGTTGATATTGATGTAATTTATTTATTTATTTTGATATAAATCCATTTCTTCATGTCACAAACTTATATATATGTCTATAGGTTTGTGATTGCATTCATCTCAGACTATTAAAATTTCCTCTTTTTTATAGGATAATATCCCTATTAAATACAGCTAGGATGTCAATTAAAATGGGGTTTATTTATATATCTACACATTTTATTAGTATTCAATATCACAAGCATAGAAAAAAATAAAAAATCTCATAGATGATTGTAGAGTAACTTTTCAACAATTCCACAGAAGTTAGTACTGACGAATAGGTTAGTATCAATCGATGATACTAATATGATCATGAAAAAATAACTAATATAAATAGTGAATCAAGTTTAAATAGATAAAACCTCAATCTTACATATTCATGATTTTCACTTCAAAAAAATAGTCACAATTAGATAGTCAACTAGGTTAGCTAATTATCATATTATCTTTAGTACATTCCAAAAATTAGTTGCACAAATAATATAGGAAACAAATTTTATCGAGGCTTAAATATGGATAGGAAAATATGCTATAATAGCCAACACAAACTTGATTCAAGTTGAGTAAGATGATAAGCAAAAAAAAAAATTCTTTTGCACACCACTTCTAAGAACTAAAATTAGCATGAATTCAATTTATAAATTACCATTAAAATAATTCACCACATTTAAGGCTCATAATTTCAATAAGGCCCTTCCCATTTGTCATCATTAAATACATTTTTTATTATATAATTACTTACACCAAAAAATATCTAGTCAAGAGTATAAATTAGTAAAAAACATACATAAAATTTTGAAAGAATCCACCTTATTCATCTTTTTCCTTTTTGTCACTGAAATCTTTTGTTTTTTACATCTCCTTTTATTTTATGCAATTATAAGTGTGTAAGTTGTAATATAATGTCTACAAAAAAAGTATGAGGTTTTTTTCATTTTAAACCAACCATGGAAGGATATGTGTCAAATCCTTTCCATGCATATTACTCTTACAAGTATCCTAGAAGGCCACAAGATTTGTTGTGGGATTCCTAGAATGTAACCAAAGCCATAAATCCCCAATGAACCTAAATGTTATCCAATGAAAAAAAAGAACAATTTTTAATTTGGTAATTTTATATTCTCAAGGAAACTTTAAATTCCATGTTTATTTAAATGGATCCAAGCTCACACATAGGTATAAAAGGATGTGAATCACTTAAAACAATCATATCCTCAAGGTGTAATAGTCTATAGGTATTAAGTTGTCAAGGTATAATATTATTAAGGTTTTATACTAACCAGATGCACATAATGATTAGGTGGAAATGATATGGTTCTAGTCCATTTCCCCTATGTCACATATATGTTAGGAGTGGTTGATGGGTATTAGTGCACATCTTTCCCTCACTTATGTTTTCATACTTATCACCTAGACACTCACTAAACTCATTAAAATGTTCAAATCCATTAATTACCATATAAATAATACAATGGTACCCATCTCAAGATATATCTAAATATTTTTCTTTTGAATCCATCATGACTTGTATCTCAACATTATTCCTTAATTATTCTTCTATCCTAATCATATGTTGTGATATGTTACATGGTTCTACCCACCCTTGGGTGCCTAATAAGTTAATAATTACATGAGAATTTAGAAATAATATATCCAAAAAGTATATCACCCCTTAGCTTCATTCGCGGTTATAATACTAATATGTGTGTCTATATCTATATCTTTGTCTAACATGTTTGTGTGTCTATGTGTGTCTAATATATGTATGTATGTGTGTGTGTGTGTGTGTGTGTGTGTGTGTGTGTATGTATGTATTTAAGAATGTTAATGGTAAAATAATAATGAACTAACACTTTAAAATAATTTAAAAAGTTATACCGAGTATCCAACCATGTCCATATCCAATATAAAGGATATAAATCATGTCAACGGTTCTTCAAAAAATGTCAAGTTAACCACTCAATAAGGGGTTATAAATAACATATAAAGAACATATACCACCAAATAGCTTAATTCATGGTTAATGTACTAATATCCATGTGCATGTATATGTATAAAAACACCACAATGATATAATAACAATGAGATAACATTATAAAATAACTAAACATATTATATAAAGTCTATGAGAATGTTCATAGCCAATCCATATGATAAAAATGAGATATGAGATATTAATTATGTATAATGATATTATGAAAAGATAGTGCAATATTCCCTTGTGAGTCATTATATTTAACTAGGAATATATCTAACATGGTTGTAGAATAAGAACACCCATATTTATTTATTTATTTAGGACTCAATTATCTATTATCAATTAAATCATGAAATATGACTCATAAAAATATATCCATTTACTAAATCTAACATTTTTTCTAAATGGGACTCCATTGGCTATCAATAAGTAAAATCATAAATACTACTCATAAGAGGATACATTTCTATTATAAATAACTTATGTTTTACTCGAGAATCCATTATTTATTAGAAAATAAAATAGGAAATACAAATAATATAAGGATGTTAATCTACTAAAGATAAAAATTATTGTACACGAGACTACCACATGGTCCTCAGTCTATGGAAGAAAAATAAAAATAATATTAGGATATCCTTATGTGATAGGTAGTGTCTCTTATTCTCCAATGCATGAAATGCATGTGACTAAAGGAATATTTAAATATTCATATTTATCTTTGAATAGTATGGTAGGATAGTTAGTAATGGAGCCATAACTATATGTTCCCCTCTAGCTCTTAGGAGAACCTATGAGGCTGATAACCCTTAGTTACCCCTAGGCATATTATTAGTACACCTCTTTTCAACATCCAAACATGTCATTAGAGTAGTGAAAAATAACAAACATTAATGTGACAATGTAACTTATAAGTGAACTATGCATGAATACTTTAAATTTAAACTAAACACTCATGTTGTTAGTTTGTAAAATTTTATAAAAAATATATAAAAGATCTCATAATCATGTTATGTATTAAAGGATAATGAATAATAACCATCGATGATAAACATAATACATCTAACTAGATACTGAATAATCATTGACATTCCTAAATCTTCAATACTATTATTATATATTGAAATGTATCACAACAATGAAAGAAGAAAAAATAGGAAAAGAGAGAGTATATATACCAATATGTAGTCAAGAGAATGCAAGGTATAATCCATAATTTTAAACTAGAATTCTATTAAACTATTTATTGAAAGCTACTGAAATTGAATTAAACCAACATATATGCATACCATATATAATATGGTTATATTATAGACATTGAATACTCACATAGTATTAAGGGTACAAAATCATTTGAACAAAATATCAAACTAATTAATAAAAATATATATGAGTCAACAAAATAAGTGAAAATTAAAAAATTATATAATCAAAATCTCAAATCATGGCAATATAAACTATATACATCAAAATTCAAAAATTAATCTACAATTAAACATGTAAAAATATCAATATAGTTATAACATGACAATATTGTCTTATCTAAACATATATAAGGAGAGATAAAATTTGATATGTAGTAGATACACTACCAAGTGCACAAAATAACCACAACTAATATTAATATAGGTACATATGACTTAACCTGGATGTCAATGGGTTGTCTATAACAAGGCTACTCATAATGGATGAATATAATAAGTGTGTATATCATGACTAACCTAGGGATACCTCTGTAGTAATAGGATGATTTAATAATTTAGGTACATAATCTATCAATGTGTACCTTTCCTAATTTTGTTGTTTATAAGATTATTAAAGTTATAACATTGGCAGTGGGATTTTTTATGTTTGTGGTTGAACAAAAATCTGTAATGTTATTTTTATTTCGATCTAAAAAACACTCCATTTGAAATTGGCATGAAATGATTGAAATGAATGATGCATTAATTCACTCTAAATAAACTTCACACATGGATTGGATTGGAATGGAAAAGATAGTGTTTATTTGAAGAAAATAACATTTTGTTTACTACATTTTCAATCACTCCAATTTTTTACTAGTTTATAAATGATTTATTCACATAGGAGAAGGGAGAAAATGAAACTCATTAAAACCATAAGTTTGAAATAAAATTTAGATTCTAGCATGGATACCCTCAAAAATATATTTTTTATATATTTTTAAAACACATTAACATACAACAAGAATTAGTATTGAGACACCGTGGATACCCTCAACAATATTTTTCTTACATATAGTAAAAGGAAGATTTTTTTTTTAAATTTTAAGTGAAAATATTGCATACCACATAATAAACTATGAAATGACAAGAAGAGATTCATAATGACTAGACATGAAATTGTTTGAAAATGGTCATAATGAAATGCATCTTTCAAATGTCTTTATTTTTTTTTAGCTTACTAGAATGGTTAAATAATATCATGAGTTTAGTGTGAGTAATTAGAGCATGCACAAAGCTTAAAAAGGAATTTGAATATAAAATTCTTTTGAGTTACTTTTTCTTTTTTTATAGTTGTTATAGTATTAAATATTATTTATTTAATTTTAATATCATAATAATTAATCAAATAATGATATGTTATAATTTTAACAATTACAGTATTAATGTATAATATATGTACATTATATTTAAATATTAGTTGATAGATTTTAGTTATAATAAGGGGTCTAATCTCCTAGACAATACAAGAACTTATAATAATTATCAAACATATTTAAAAATATATCATTTCAAAGATTATGATCAATCTAAAAAATAAAAAGTACAAAAACCATAAAATTGAAAGAACCACAAACATATAAGAGAGAACAAAAGAGAACATGTGTAACCACTTTTGACATAAAATAAGCCATTGAATCTATAAAAAACATGCAAACCAAGAGGAGATGATGGAGATATCCACAATTATTTTCTTATATATAATTTGGGAACATTTTTGAAATTTCTTCCTCTAAGGGAGAGAATAACTTTCAATGACCATAAAAACTAACCCTAGACACTCCCTTTCAGTCCCTCCTTAGATGTTCAACCTCCGTATGACACTATTTACGTTTACTTATGGATCACAATTTAAGTTTGGAGGTGAAGCATTTGGTTATAGTTAAGCTAAAATAATTATTATGAGACTAAATAAAACCATTGTCCCTAATATCATAATTAAATATAGGATCAACAATTATTAGCATCACCCTATGAGGAGAGATCAAGAATCAATAATCTAATAAATTTGTGAAAAGGGAGCATTGCCCTGAATAAAAAACATATGACTATGCTAGATAAAATAATAATGATGTATACCATCCTTTATCCTCCATTTTGTTTGAGAAATATAACTAAAAATCAAGAAATATTGAGATTAACATAAGCAATCACTCATTGCCTGAGATGACCACAATGGGAGCATCTACAAGGGATACCTTCATAACTAATGAATTGAATCCAAGATCCAAATTAATAATCTATTTGAAATAAATAATAAAAGGGTTTAATCGCTATAACATAACACAAACACTCAAAAATTTACATTGCAAAGAGGTCTCATTAATTTCCAGAAAAAAACCTATTGAGTTAAATAATTTTATGTGATCTTGACATCTCATAGTGAGTGGGGGATTATAAAACCTAAGACAAAAAGGGGAAGCAATGATTTTAGAAAAAATAGGGTCAAAGGAAGTGGAGAAAGGGAAAATAAAAATATTTAATACAACAAAGAACTAAGGTCATAAAGAGCAAACAAAGTCTCTATCAAGTAAATTTTAAAAAGTAACAAGGAATAAACCATGACCAAGCAAGGAGATTAAATATTTAACACTAACTCCCCATAAAAAATTACCTTAGGGATTTTAGCTAGAGGTAGAGAGGACCGACACATTTTATAAACAAATCCATTGTAATAATGTCAACCTCCATTATCTGAATAGAATATTTAAAGATATTCATAATAGGGGGAACTTTAAAAATATTGATACACAACAAATAACCTTCAAGACTCCAAAAATGACTAAGAAAATCAAAGAAACTAAAAAAAACTAGTGGTATTTACACCCCAAGATCACATAAGACAAATAAATTTGTTCTCAAAAATTGGCCTAGAAGACTTGCTTGTGCAAAACTGGTTCTCACTACAATCCATGGACTTTGTTAGATTTGTGCTGTTATTATATGAATTAACATGTATGATGCTCTTCTCTATTTCTTACAAGGATACAAAGATATGAAACTGTTGAAAATGGTCATAATGAAATGTATCATTTCACAATAAGAGGAGTGACACCACCCCCAACACATTGAGGCATGGCAGATCAAATGTATGTCTCTCTCTCTTTTCTTTAAATTTGAAAATTATAGTTTTATCCAAGAAACACTCATGAATAAAATATTTTATACTACATAAAAACCTTATTTATTTTATCTATAAATCACTCACAAATATATTCTTTTCATTCATTAAGAAATAGAAACATATAATATGACTTGTAAAATAATATATTATCCATAGCATAATGACTCAAAAAGTAGGCAAGGTGGGAAATCTAACCCCCTATCTATATGATTTCATCTTTTATCTAAGATCATTTTCAACCTCCAAGATCATGAGGTTCTTCAAAGGATCCAAAACTAATGTATGGTTTCACATTTGAGGTAGGACACCTTGAATTTATTGAGGCTTAAATTATTGTTAGATAGACATGTAGATACAACCAACACAAAAATTAAGGAAAGATAAGTAATAGGGTGATAAATAATGAAAACATGATCTACACATAGCTTCTAGGAACTAAAATTCAATAGAATTCAATTAACTAATTACCATTAAAAAAAAATTACCACATTTAGGGATCATGATTTCACTAATCCCTCCCTCCTTGCACATTTAACTACATCCTTTATATTATGATTAATTACACATAATAATATTGAGTCAAGAGTATAAAGTAGTAAAAAACCTACCTAAAATTAAAAAATAATCCACCTTATTCATATTTTTACTTGTGTCTTTGCAATCCTCTTTTTTTTATGAAACACCTCTTTTCTGTTATAACTAGGAGTGACTGAGTTTCAATAGAAAGTTTATCTAGAAAAAGAGGAGTAGGTTTTTTCATTCACAACCAACCATGGATGCACATGTTTCCAATCCTAGCCATAATTCTCCACTCCTACAAGTAGCCTAGAAGTCCTCGACCTTAACCTATGGAATTCCTATAATTTCACCAAAGGTAAACATCCCCAAGGCACATAAATATTAGCCAATGAAAAATTATGTTAGAATATGGAAATTTTTGACTATCTAAATTTTTTTTAATTCCATAATTATTTTAATGGGTTGAAGCCAATTAATAATTTAAGAAAATTGGTTTTTTCACTTAAAATAAGGTTATTCTCATGATACAATAATTCATAGGTACTAAGTTGTCAAGGTGCAATGTTCTCAAGGATTTATAATAACCATATACACATAAGGGTTAGGAATAAATTATATGGTTTTGGTTAGTGGCCCCTATGTCATGTTCACACATGTCACCTACAAACTCACTACACATGTCAAAATGCTTACACACAATAAATTATTATAACAATCATTAATTTTTTCCCATCTTAAGATATATCTAAATATATTTGTCGAATTCATGATGGCATGCATCTCAATATCAATAATTGATTGTGCCACTATTCCCAATCATTGGTTCTAAGATGTTAGATGGTTACACCCACCCTTGGGTGCATCATAAGTGAATATTGCATGAGGGTTTATAAAAAATATGTATATAAAATATACCACCACATAGCTTCATTCATGGTCAAATAAGCAATATATAGGGTGTGTGTGTATGTGTGTGTGTGTGTGAGAGAGAGAGAGAGAGAGAGAGAGAGGTATAATAATAATAAAATAAAATTGTAAAATATCTAAGCCATATATATTAAATATTTGGGCATATCCAAAGCCAATCCATATCGCAAAACTTATAGTGTGCACCATTACTTAAAAGGGATTTTCAATACCTAATATTTTATAATTAAATTTATATTCTCTAATAGTTATCATGGTACTATGTAGTACTAGTGAAGACTTTACCTCAAAACAATCAATCACATCATAATAATTCACAATCTCAATAATGACTACATCAATGCACATGATAATTAAATATTAGGAAACAAGTATTTTTACATACATACATACATAACTTACTAAATAATACTTTTGGTCAGAGTAAAATAACAAGTCATGGGTCACAATAAAGATCCCAATCACCTAAATAATACAAGAACTAACAATAACAAAAAAAATGCACTTATAAATACATAATTTCAATGACCACCACTAAGAAGTAAAAATAATAAATATCAAAGATGTAAAAACTAGAGACATACAAGAGAGAACAAAAGAGAGAGTATAAATGGGTTTTCCTAAAATGTTACATCTTGATTTCATCGTATGAATAATAAACCTTTAATGAATTTATTATTATGGTGATTATCTAATTATCAAAACTTTGACTTCGGCTTTATGACATGTACTGGTATGGGATAGTGATATTGTGTATTAGTATACATAATGTGACAATAGTATTTTTGTTATTCTATACATTGAGGATTTATATTTATTAGTTTTGCATCATTGGCAGAAGTATATGATGACTTAGACTAAATACCTACTTGTTTTGAGGTAGATGTAGGATAGGTCCTATGCTCAGAGCTTGATGAAGGAGAGCATCATCAAAGAGAATCAACTATATGGAATGATTGGGGGAATTTCAAATGAAATTTCTAGTAACCCTACATGCACATTAGATTTTAAATGTTATATGCCTAAAATTGTAGTGTGTATTGGTTATAATTATATTTGTGTGTCAAATTAGTTTTACTATGCATTAGATCTCTTTTCTAATTGATTTGATTTTTGAGTTTAAATCTAGAAAATAAATATAATTGCTATAAAGATATTAATATTGTACAAATATCTTACAATAAAATCAATTAATGACTTAATATTGGTTGGTTAAATAGAATTTTATCCTTTTAATAAATTTTTTTGTGGAAATATAATTATCATGGAATTCTAAACTCGAGTTAACACAGTCTAGATTAGTCTTTGGATATATGCATGAAATTACTTGAAATTTGAGAGATAGATATAATTGTTTATTGAGTCAACTAAAGTTTAAATTTTAAAAAAAGGAAAAATGGTGTTCTAAGTAAAATTAACAATATTTCATTTTTTTATTATAATTAAAAATGTGAGTTAAGTATAGCATGGAAAGATATAAATATAACATGCAAAAAAAATAAAGATTACATGCAAGGAATAGGCACAACAGTAAAGAGGAAAAATAAGTTTTATAAATAAAAGAAAAATTGGTGAATAAAACACACAGACATGGAAGAGGAGAAGGATGGAAGAAATAAAGTGAGGAAGAATCAAGGAAAAGCCAATTAAATTCCTTTTCCTGGTAAAATCTATAGGTTGGTTCTTTGATTATTTTCTTTGTATTATATTTTGTTAAACCTACGTTGAATCTCAAAAGTTTGCATCTTATTTTATAAAGATGTCTTATTCTATTAAAGGTAGCATTTAATACTATAAGTTTTGTTGCATCCCACTTTTTAGATGTTGTAATTCTTTAAATAAATCCAACGTTATATTTTTTACTTGGCTACATAGAATTTATAAGTGCTACTACATCCCAATACACTTAGAGCTTATCTCTTAGGTCCATGTCCAGTATTCTACACCTATGTTATCTCTAATATGTTACATTAGATATATTAAAGGTTGTGTTTTTATTTTTAATGACTTGCATTCTATGTAGTATGTTAGCATTTCAACTCTTGGAGTTAGTAGAGTAATCCTGTGAGTTAGTATTTAATAAATATGTTTAAACATGCGTCTTATTTCTAATATGCATTGCAAACAATAGGGACGTGTTCTATTATAAACCTATGTTTCACCTTTTTGAGTGAGTATTTAATATTGAAAAGGATTATTTTATACCATACTAGCAAAAATAACAACTACAAATTACAAACTAGTTTGATTCACCTAACTATGGTAATGTTCCTTTATTTCAATTGAAAAAGAATAAACATTGAGTCTATAGATAAAATTTGAGTATTAGATGCATAGATAAACATATAGATGAAGATCTAAGTGATTAAACTAAAATGTAGCACCTTAGAATTTAAAATAAATCTAGATTGTGAAAGTTGAGCATTAATTTTCAGTGATGAGCCATTTTATTGAAATGTTGTGAATATACTTTAATAAAATCACTGAAGTCTTTATTTAAACACTGAATGAATTAATAGATAACTAAGTCTAAAGTCACCAAATTCTTAATGATATTTTTGTATATATTAAAATTGCTATCTGTACAACTAAGTCACTATGATTGGAATTAAATTAGCTTTGTATATTTAGATGAAACACCAAGTGTATAGATTGAAGCGCTAAGCCATAATTTTGAAAAGGCTAAAATTTGTCTTATTTATTTTTGAGGATAAAATGAAGAGGTAAGTCTAAAGGAATTTTATATTTATATATTTTGAGTCTCACCAAAATATAATTTAGCTATTATAAAAGACCTATGATTCATTGTTAGAGGCTCCATCTAAATTATATTTGGGTAGCATCTAGTTTTAAATAGGCTTAGTCATTAATATATAGGGCAGAGTAATTAAATAAAATGATAATTATATGACATTTTAATTGTTGAGAATTGAAAGATAAGTATATATGATTGAAAGTAGTGAATACATAGTTGAAATCCATGTATCTATAACTAAAATTTGTGTTTAAATAATTGAAATGCTTGTGTAAATTAAAATGCCCTGCTTAATATTTAAAACGTCTAGCTTGAAATTATAAAGTGCTAAGTTTAAAGTTTGAGCTGGAGTGTAAATGTATGATGGCTAAAAGTTGGTATGTTGAGTTAATAAAAAGAAAGGAAACACCTAGTCAAATATATAATAACATTGAGTTATTCATTTTGACATGAATCCAAATATTTATTTGAGTTTAAATAATTAATGCTAATATATATTTTGAAAACCATTGAGATATATATTATAAACCATTGAGTTTATTAGATGGTATGATCAATATTTTAAATAAATAAATTTAGTTATTCTTTAATGCAATATCGAAAGGTAGATGCATTATAATGGGGGGACAAAAGGGGGGTATAAAATGACACTTTTTTTCTAAATTTAACAATAGTTGAATTTGGAGAGAATGTTAGAGACACTTAGAAAAGGAATTTGACAATGATGTAAGAATATGAAATATAGAATTTTGAATGTAGTTTATAAATATATAATTTTTTTAATACTCAAATGATAAAAATTTGTAAAATAGATGCATTTATGACAATAGGTTGGTCTATTTTTGTGAAATGGTAAAGAGATTGCATGTGTATGAACACACTTTGTTTTTGAGTAAACGATACAATATTTGTATGAAACTTCATATACAGATAATTGAAATGTCAAAGATTGTTGAGAATATTTTTAATTAATTTTTTATTATATGCATAATTTTAAAATAATTTTACAAGTCAAGACAGCCAAAAAATTGAAATTGCAAATGTACAAACACAACTTTTTGACATTAACTTCATGAAAATAAACTTTTTAAAACATAGTTGACAATGTGTATATTTTTGAGATATAACTTTTTAAAAAATTTGATTATTATTCAAAAATTTATAAGTGTATTGGTGATGATATGTATATATTCCATAATGAGGTATGTTATGTATAAATTAAGTAATAATTATAAATAATATTCTAACATTATATATATATAATGTTAGAATATTATTTATAATTATTATTTAATTTTCTAACATTATATATATATATATATATATATATATATATATATATAATTATAATAATTATAATAATAATAATAATAATAATAAAATCTATGTGATCAGATATGTCGACAAAGATGAAAAAGACTCATTAATTTTTTAGAAACTGAGTGGGTTGCTCCATGACCAATTTCAAGCTATGTTCAAACCTCCCCAAGCTTGTACATATGGCCAATTTGGAGGGAAATGCAAAAAAAAAATTGAAATGTTGAAGGTGTAGGCCCTTTGCAAAGGATATACACCCTATGCAAAGGATGTATGCCCTTTCCAAAGGTGTACACCCTTTTGAAAGACACATATAATTTTTCTACAATTAGATGTAGTTGTTAAGTATTTTGAACTACAATTTTTTTTGTCATGATTGGTGTTTTTTATAGATGTATTTCAAGGATATATTTAGTAAACTAAATGTAGGAGTTATTATTTAGGGCCACTAATTATCTTCTAAAATTTATTTTAGAGTTTTAGGAGTTACCATTTAGAAGTTAATTTTTCAAATTCCATTCAAGTCAATACTTAGTTTTCAAAATTTTAGGATCAAAAAATACAATGAGAAATGAGTTTAAAAATCATGATATGTATGTAATCGATATATACCATTGATAACACCCCATATTTTATCTAATTGAGTATGACATACCAACTTTACCTACTTGAGTATGCCCTACTCGATTTAATACTCTAGCTTGAAGGTGGATTCTTAAATAATTTATGGGTTTTTCAATCAATGGGTCTACCAATATGCATAAATTACTACCCTATATTATGTAACTTGTAACATAACTATGATCTTGATATGGTCACTCATAGATAAAATCTATGACATACCTATTACATATGTGTATGCATTCACTCATACATCACATCTAGTTAATAGCCACAATATACTCCATTCAAAATAGAATAAATCAAAACACCATTAAAATTTATTCTAAAAATATACCATTCACTCTAAAATAAATGTTATATAGATGGTCAATCCATGCATTCTTCAATTCAAATCTCATGTATTATTCCAAAGTGATGTACAATAAAGTCATATTTTAGTACTCCAAATTCACATAAGACACTCCTTAATTGACCCTCGTCATCCCAAATCACTCCCTCATCAACCCTCATATTCACTTATCGTCCTTATTCATTCTCTCACTGGTTATCATTGTCCCTCATTATTCCTAATCACTCCCTCATTGGATATCATCATCCTTCATTATTGTTAATCACTCCATCATCAACCCTCATCATCCGTAGTCAATCTCTCATCATCCCTCATTGTCATTGATCATCTCTATATACCCATTAATCAAACCTCATCAACCCTAGTCATACCTATTCACTCTCTCATCATCCCTCATCATCCCTAATCATGCTCTCATTATCCCTCATCATCCTTAATAACTCCCTCATTAACCATCATCATTTCTTATCATCCCTAGTCAATCCTTCATCATATTTCATTACCCCTCAATATCCATAATCACTCCCTCATCAAACGTCATCAGCCTTAATCATCCCTAATCACCCCCTCATCTTTTGTCCTCATCCCTCATTGCCCCTCACCATACCTAATCATGCCATCATCCCTAGTCATTCCCTCATCTAGTATACTATGTTCTAATCCACTAGTTAGTATAGTTTTTTTTCAAACTAATTAATATATTTTTCAAATGAATCTTGAATGGTGTTTCAATTCCTTTTGTTATGATTGGAGTGTACTAGGTTGATCATTCCCATTCATGTCTAGTAGATTAGATAGGGTCATGATGGATTACTCTAGGGATATTATTGAATGATTTACATGGTAGAAATATGATAATATCCTATTTTCATTTACATGTCAAAAATTCATTTTGAATGATGAGGGATGATGAGAAATGATGATAGATAAAAAATTACTGCCTTACACTTGATTCTTATAAGGAAAAATCCTTCTTCTAGACACAATTATATACAAATCATTGAGTGAAAAGGTTGGATCATTTTAGATATTCTCATATTTATGAGTTATTCTCAAAGAATGATGTGGGTCATGAGTATAAATTATTAGAATTTGTACAACTAACTTTTTAATGGCATGTTTTCTCCTTGAATTGAAATATTTGCACTTTTATAGGAATTATGATATGAAAGTGGATAGGGGCTTGACCTGAACTACCAATGCTTTCATCATTCATCTATGGTGTGGTCTGCATAATGTATGTTTAATTTTCTTAATTTAGGTTTAATTTTTATGGTTTTGAGTTAATGTTTTAGGGTTCAAAGTTTATATCTCAGTTATTGGGGTTGATTGTTTGGGTTCTAGAATTTAGGTTTTAAGGTTTAGGGTTTATCCATTTTTAAGATTTAGAGTCTATGGTTTTGGATTTGAAGTTTCATGGTTTTGGGTTTTTGGTTTAAGGTTTAACATTAAAGTTTTAGGGTTTAGTGATTATGGTTTTAGGATTGGGGTTTAGTTTTGAGAGTTTAGGAGTCAAGGTTTTGGGTTTTGGGTTTAGTGTTTAGGGTTTATGGTTAATGATTTTGAATTTTTTGTTTAATGTTTAATATTTAGTATTAATGGTCTATGGTTAAGGTTTTATGGTTTAACGTATAGGATTTATTATGTTTGGTTTATGATTTGGGCTTTAGGGTTAAGTGATTAAAGTTTAGTTTTTAAGGCTTAGGGTCTAGGGTATAAAGTCTAGAGTTTAAGGTTTTATGGGTATATGTTTTTGGGTTTAGGTATTATTTTTTTAAGTTTAGGGATATTGTATTAGGGTTAAGTGTTCAATTTTTATGGTTTTTAGGGTTTAGGTTTATCATTCAAGGTTCAAGTTTTATGTTGTTTAGGGTTTGAGGTTTTGGTTTTAGGCTTAATGGTTTAGGTGTAAATGGAGTGTACTAGAGTGATTAACTACATTTATGTTTGTTATGAGTGATTTTATCATGAATACCTATATATTTCATGATGAATGACAACATACCTCCATGTAGTACTAGGTATGGGTTAGATATAATGTATGAATGAATCATTATTATATGTATGTTATAGGTTAAATGCTACATGCTAGCTATTTATGCGTATTTATAGATCCATAGATTAACAAACCCATAAATTATTTATTAATTCATCTTGAAACACCTTGAATCCTTTTACATAAATTTCCTAATCACTCCTTTCTGTATATAGGTTAGAATGACCCCTATCCTATAAAGATATGGCTTAGCCAACGCCCCCTCTCCTTTCTCTATATACGTGCTAATTCAAGATTATGATTTATGGATATATGTTTAGGATTTATAAATTTAGGGTTTAAGGTTTATGGTTGATGGTTCAAGATTCAAAAAATAGGGTTTCATGTATAATTATTCACATTTAGTGTTCATGTCTTGGTGTTCTAGCTTAGGGATTAGGATTTAGGGATATTAATTTATATTTTATGTGTAAAAGGCTAAGATTTATGATTTATGGCTAAAGGGAGCATGAGTTTAAATTTTAAGGTTTGGGGCTTGGTGTTTAGGGTTAAGATTTTGGGTCTATGGTGTAAGGTTCTAGGTTTTGGTCTTGGGGGTTTAGTTAAAGGTTTGGGGTTTACAACTTAGTGTTTAGTATAAAGGGTTTGGGATTTATTATTTGGGGATTAGGGCTTATAATTTAGGATTTATGGTTTATTATTTATCTTTTAAATTTTATGGTTTGGGGTATGGGGTTTTAGGTTTAGGGTTTAGGGTTTAGGGATTTAGGTTTAGTGTTTAAGGTTTTGGGTTTAAGATTTTTGGTTATGAGTTAATGTTTAAGGTTTATGACTTATGGTTTATGGTTTTAGGATTTGGTTTTATGGTTAAGGGATTACATTTAAGTTTTAGGATTTAAGATTTAGTATTTTAGGTTTATGGTTCGAGGTTTAGGGTTAAGGGATTACATTTAAGTTTTATATTTTAAGGTATAGGGTATAAAGTATAGTGTTTAATGTTTTACGTTTAAATGTTTAGATTATATATTTTACGGTTTATGGATTTTTTTTCTTTATAATCTAATGTATTAAGGTTAAGGGTTTAAGGTTCAGGGCTTAGGGTCTAGGTTTTGGGTATATTATTTAGGGTTTATGGTTTGGGGTTTAGGGTTTAAGGTTTATTTTTTAGGGTTAGGAGTTTGAGGTAAATATTTTAGTAATAAATGGATTACACTAGGGTTATTATTTATATTAATGTATAATATGAATGATTATATCACAACTATAGGAAGATGTCATGTATGAGTGATCAAATACCTACATGTAATACACTGTATGTGGTAGATGTAATGCATGAATGACTATATCATTACTATATGTATGATATAGGTTGCATATTTTAGGATATTCATTTATGCATATTGATAGACCCATTAATTAAAATTCATTTTCTAAGTTGATAACAAGGTTGTTAAAAAGATTCCCAGGTAAGGATAGTAAAATCCAAGTATAATACATCTCTAATTTTGTTGATTTAATATAAACCTTTTATGAAGGTCCAATGTTATTATGTAAATACTATTGAATACATACATGTAAAGTGAATAAAAAAATTTGATATCTAATCTAAGGCAATATCCTTTAAAGTGGGCAGATTAGGCCATTAGGACCTAAAGAGTAGAATTTGCATTGAATTATAATTCTTAAGAAAGCAATCAAGGAAATTTGTTTCTTATCCCCAGAGATAGTCTCCAAACATTTTCATAAATATTTATAATAATCGTTTAATTATCTTAGATTAATAATACCTTTTCAAGAACAAACATGCATATACACAATGCTATAGCAGTGTTTAGGACTTAGTCAACTTTTTGGGCACTTTAGTGATCTATATGGTAGTTTGAGCTTGTTTAAAGACACCTATGAGTCTTGTATAATTGTATTGATATTTTAATTAAATTTTTGAATTGAATAAATCCAAAAAAAAAGGTAGTTATAGATATATTTATATCAAGTTCTTAATAGGAAGAATTTGGCCTAATAGGCCTATAAAGTATAGATTTGTTGTCATCTGAGTTTTGAGTTGATGTTCTTCATGCACTAAGAATCTTGAGTCAAATAATTGGTGAAACCCTCATAGTATTTTTCAAAGAAGTGAGGATATAAAATTGAGAGTTGTAGGAGTCAAAAAAGGGTTTTGATTTAAGGTAGATTACTATCTTGGGACTGAGTACCCTATTTTAAGTCATTGTAAGTGTCTTTTGATCTGAATACAAAGGCTAATAAGTTAAGAGTTAATACTAAATAATAAGGTCATTCATCTTTCAATACCAATACTCATAAGACTTTTTACGATAGGCCAATAGATAATTTATGGTTAGGAAGACACCTAATTTCATGTAAGTTTCTAAAGAACCTTGAAGTAGTCCAGGTTAAGTAAGTGGAACACTTGATTTGACAATAGTAAGGAATAGTAAATATCAAGATATGGCTTGTGTATTTAGGTGGGGCATACTCCTTGAGATCAGGCCATGGCTTAGTTATTTAATTAGGTATAACATACTTAATTAGATAAAGTAGATAGGAAATAATTATGTAGATAAAATAGACATGTAATCCTCAATGGTATATTTATTACATACATAACATGATTTGAAACCTTTTTTCTCATTCTATCTTCTAATCCTAAAATTTTGAAAATTAACTATTAACTAGAATGGAGTATCAAAAAGTAGCTTCTAAATGGTAACACCTACAACTCTATAATCAATTTTACAAGATGTTGAGTGTCCTTAATTTGTTATATTTAATAAAATAAAATTTAAAGTATAAATATATAAAAACATTTAATTTTATATTTAATTTTATATTCTTATATTTAACATTTATGTTACTAAATATATCTTGGCAATATATCCTTCTAGAAAACCAAACATGGAAAAAACTTTATAGTCCAAAGGGTGTACATACTTTTCAAATGGTATGCATCCTTTGTAATCTAAAGGGTGTATGCCCTATACAAAGTGCATATGCCTTTTGTCAAGGCCATACATTCTTTGGACTGGAAAGGGTGTATACCCTTTAGGTTCAAGACTGACCCTTCCTTATTCTGCATTGGTTTTGTTTTAAAAGGGCATAAGCCCTTTATAATAAATTCTTTCTATTTTTTATTATGTCATGTTTTTTGTCCCCCAACTTTGTGCATCTACCTTGAATGTTTGGTAGAACATTATTTACCTTAGATTTCCGTATTGTGGTCTGAGTGAGTTTCATTATTTTAATTATAAGCATGAGTATCATAGGATCCTTTTAAGGATAGTAAAATGATTAAAATATTAAGTGGTTTGTTATTTATTTGTACCTTGATCAAAAAACAATGGTAGAATGCTATGTATACTCAGTTTAGAAAGGAATAATAAAATGGAAGACATGATTACTTATCTTTTTAACCCATTGTCATATAATTACCATCATTTAAGTGGATGTAAATGATTTATAGAAATATGATTAGAGTTGTATATATTTTTTGGAATATCACTTTACATTGAGTAAATAATCAAAAAGGTAGATATTTCTGAGAAATGTTGATATACTCCTTTTTGATTGATATATTTAAAAGATCTAAATATATATTATAAAATTTCTTAGAATGCTCGTATAAGTGAAATAGTATTTATTTGAGCACAGTAATGTTTTTCATTATGTCAATAAAGTCAAATTCAGTAGTGTTATAATAGGATGAAAAATCATGTTTAGTATATTTGTGAGAGTTTTTCATGTGTAAGTGATCAAACCTTTTTAGAATAAAATAGTGCATTGTAATGTGTGCCTACATATGATTTTCTCATTCTATTATTATTAATGGTATACTTGGATAGTATAATACAATAATTATAGTGTAAGTTTGATTGTTCATGTCTGAGTAGAGTGCTCATGAACAATGAGATGTGATAGTATGGGATATCAAAGAATACATCAGCTTAAAAGTATATTCCTAGATGGTACATAATTTAGTTGTATGTCTAGACTCTCACCTTTTTTTATTGATTTAATGAATGTGTTGGTTAGTACTTGATCAATATGTTCTATAGTAGTTAGTAGGACAACATGTATGCATGCATACAACCTTGAAAGTGTAAAATAATGTCGGGTTATAATTATATGTATTTATATGACTTGAAGTATTTCTTATACTTAATTGATTTAAAAGTGTATGTTTCTATTTTTTATGACTCCTCGTATGTTTGATTGTTGGAAAAATAGTAGTTATGTCTAACAACACCAAAATATGATAATACAGGTTGTCATGGGGTGTATTTGGTTGGATCTTATTGTCATACTTGAAATCTATAATTAATTGAGTATTTTACTTAGGTGGTATAAATAGGGTTCATTACTTTCAAATTGGGATTTATTTTAATGTAATATTTAATCATGTGTAGATGAATAAAAGTATACTTCACTTACTCCTATGCATATCATGTGATGTGATATTATTACTAGGAAGATGAAATATTTATGAATCATGACTTATATACTATGTTATATCTATATTAGAGTTCACATTGATGATTATAATAGGTTGTGAGATGGATTTCACTAGCCTAGGTAACACCACCAATGTAGGATAATCTTATCAAGTAGTGTGTGATGAAATTGACCAATTAAGATGGTCGTATGTTATTAGAAAACATTGGCCAAACTAATGCTATATGTACATTGTTATTTCATATATTTGACTTTCATGTTGTGTAATATCATGTTTAAAATGTATTTTATTTATGATAAAAGTCATGTAGTACTAAATCTCACAAGCACATGAGGTACTAACATGTCTCACTAGATTCTCACACTGCTCTATCTAGCTATCTATGAAGGGAGGTCCATTACCTAAATAGGCGATTATGTGGGGGATTGTCAGTTCATGGTTGGTGTGGAAAATCAATTGAAGGGTGCTCTCCCTCCACACTATAGTACTTACTTCGAGATGACATTTGAGATTATCAATGATACATGAGTTGGATTGACTTGAGCTTCAAAGAGATTTTTTATCTATTTATTTTATAATGCTCTATGCCTCAAGGAAATATAATCATAATATATTATTGTTATTCTTGAAAATAGTTTTTGTATTATGAGACTAGTCATAGTTGTGTCCCATGGAATTTACTTTCCTTGGAATTGTATAAGATTAATATTGTATACAATATTTGAATTAGGAGTACTATTTATCTTAGTTATTATTTAGTTATGTTATATTGTTTAATTATGTGGAATTAATGTGAAGTTATTATCTTGAAAAAAAAATAATGTATTTTATTAAGTATAACTTCAAGGGTTGTAACATAAAATTACAAATTTCCACATAGGATAAGGGAAAAAATGAAACTCATGTAAAATCCATATTTTTGAAATAAAATTCACATTTTAGCATAGTACATAATAACTAAATTTAAATGAAACAACATATCTTAATTTATGGTTAAATAACTAATATCTTGGTGTTTTTGTGGATTTGTGCATGTGTGTGTGTGTGTGTGTGTGTGTGTGTGTGTGTGTGTGTGTGTGTGTGTGTGTGTGTGTGTGTGTGTGTGTGTGTGTGTGTGTGTGTGTGTGTGTGTGTGTGTGTGTGCATGCGCACGCACACACACATGCACGTGCACATACATGTGTGTTTGGTAATGGTAGAATAATAAAGATATAGCATTATATAATAACTAATCAATATATACTAACTATATGGGCATGTCCATAACCAATCCATATAGAAAAACATATAGTGTATTAGGCCAAATGACATTCTTTTTTATTAAAATGTACCCCATTAATTTGTAAACATTGTCTTCTTCTAGTATTCATTATTGACCATCCCCTGATTGTAGCTTGAATACCCATCTAAAAATGACATCGTTTGAGAGTCATTTACTATATAAAACACCTTTTATATCAAAGGAAATGGGTAATTACCTTTGTCTAAAGTTCTATTTAGGTTATGAAATTACAAACATAACTATATTTCACCTCTCTTATTTAAAACTAACATGATATTTACCACATAGGAGGAATACATAATGTGAAAGATGATTTTTTATGATAATAATTTTTACACTTCTTTAAAAACCAAGGGATCTAGAAACGAATTCACATATCTCTGCCTTTGGCATATTAGTTTGGCATTAGGCTTGAGATCAATACTGTCAGTGAGAATAAAGGTATTAAATACCTTCAAGTCATCATATTTCCAAGTTATAACATATTTGAAGTCCTTCAGGACCTATACAATCCATTATTTTTCATTTCAAGTGAAAGTTGTGCCTAAAAACACTATTTTTGAGTTCCTCCCATTACATATATTGTAATTCATGTGAAACATACCTTTTTTAGGGTTTTTATTGTCCTTCTCACCTTGGGAATCCATCTTAAACAAAATTTATAGTGATAACATACCCTTTTTCATACTATTTATTTTCAATTTTTTTATTCCATCTAATTCATGCTCATATTTTTCATCTTTATCTATGATCTTCGATTCAAATACCTCTATCTTTTTTATGAAGTTAATGATATGTTGATCATAATTAAATAACTTGAATTTTTAGATATTATATAGAACAAAATGAGTAGAGACCGACTCCACTAAAAATGGTTTCAATTGAGAGTCAACAATTGGTTCCAAGGTTCATATAGCCTTTACTAATGCATTCATTGTTTGATTTTTTCTACAAGGCACTATTTGATATTTAATGCATTGAAACATTATATTAAATTACATACTACATTATGGTATTTGTACAATAATTTATCATTATAATTGTATTTGATTATAATTTGATTGACCACGAGCTATGAGTCACCTAACACCCTCACTTTCTTGACTTTTATCCTAAGAACACACTAAAGGGCTTGAACCAATGATTCATATTCAACCATGTTATTTCTTAAATCAAAGTATAGTTATAATTATACAAAATAATATTTTATTCTTAGATAGGTGATCTCAAACCTGGAACCACACTCACTCTCAGACTTAGATCCATCAAGTTTTAGGGTCCACAAATTGTCTTTAGTTATTTGTGGTGGACTCTGAGAGGTAGGCATTGTTGAAACATTAAATATATTTTTTATTTTTATCAACCTCAATATAATTTTTTATTCACTTGACTATGATATTTTCATTGACTCCTCAATAGCTGAAGTAGGTGTTGGGATGCTTATAATAGAAGTATTTTTATCCCATAGGCTTGTAAATTTTTTATTTTTACTTCGACCACCATATGCTAACTTATTGATTACAATATGGGTCATTCTTAATTCTAGATATAACTATTTAAAACCATGTTCTATAATCAAATTAACATGTTTTATGTCTTTATATCTAACTCTGGGTCATTCTCCAACACAAAAACATAAGCAAGGATTTCACAAATATATATATATATATATATATATATATATATATATATATATATATATATATATATATATATATATATATATCTATGATGTCTTTGTACATGATGGTATGACTAAATCCATGGAACCAATTGTATGATATTTTGAAAAATACCCATTTAGCATTTTCATTCTATTTCAAAGGCATGCACTTAGGTGAAAATTTAAAATGAAATAATTTTGACATTCCTACATGGCACCTAGATGGCTATCTAAATGAGAAAACTTAGGGGTTGCCACTATTGGGAGTTCTTCCACATAAAATTTAATCTCACTAACTACTCTAATGTATAATGTAACATTTTTTCATGTGGAATGTAGCCACCATTCTCTTTTAATATAATAAATAATTAAATGAAATATTACATGTAGTTATTAGTGCATTAAATATTTAGTTATCTTATTTAGAAATTTATAGTTATGTGGAAATAAATAAACATGAAATGTGTTTTAACATAATTTTTTGTCTAAGGTGATCTTATCATTAACCCTAAAATTGAATTAAATGGGTATATAGAAATGAAATGGTACAAGGTTGATAAGCATATCTATAGTAGACCAATTATATGTTAAACTCATATATAAGCATACACTTAATTTATTATGTTGAGATAGTCTAAATATGGAAATTAAAACTATGCTAGATATAAAAATGACAAAGAACTGATATACTTATCTTGTTATGATTCTAATTCAATTATGAATCTAGAATAGGTAGAAATAAGTTTAGAAGGAGATTATAGAATAATCATCTGATTTTGGCTCTAATACTTATGGCACTCTAGACACTAATGCCAAGATAAGATGACTATGTTGACACTATTGTCTAGGTTCACCACAAGTGTCTTATATAAAATACCTATTGAAATACTATGGGACCATCTAAATGTTTATCCTTTGCTCTAGTGCATTTAGATCTGGGTCATAGACTATCACTCTTTGTGAAATGGCAAAATCCTAGTTCTTCATCTTCATAGTGACCTTAGGGGAAATGGGTTAGTGGGCACATAGTTTTGAACTAACCTCAAATCCCATAATGCTAGAGGGAACTACTTGCATAACTGATACTCTACAATAGGGCCTCAAAATCATGTAGCTCTCCCCTACATGTTAGATTTTGTGTGAATCATGTAATATTTTGTTAATCAAGTACAATGGGGACCTAGATTTTAACTTCAAACATTAGGCTCTTGGACTACTCCTTTAGTACTTCAAAACTATGGAGGTGTAGTCCCTATGACTACTATGGAAATAGGAATAGATAGGGAGGCTTTATTTCATTGAATGCTCTTTGAATGATCTTATGTTTTATTGCTAGGTGAAAAATTATTGATAGTTGATCTTGTATTTATATCCATCCATTTAGAGTAATAACTCACATTACATCACTTAGGCCAACCATTAGGATACATTTCATTTGAAAATCATATGACTTTAGGCACTAGACACTTACATTAGGATAGGATAATAGTGACAACATGATTGTCTATCATGGACATTAGCGTACAAAGAGCAAGAAAGTAGGTACATGTTCTAAACTTGTAGAGATGGAAGATAATTATAGTTTAAGAATTATAAGAAATAAAAAATATCATATTTCACCAACATAAGACTGGCTAAACTAAGAGATATAGGCCAAGGGGCATAAAGATAGAGTAGATGTAAGATTTATGGAAGCAAGAAAGGTATAGAACTGAGAGAAACAACCAAGGTCTGAGTTTTCCAAGTGTATAATAATGAGGTGTTATATAATAATATAAAATCATATACATTTTCTTCCCTTTAATCTAGTAATTAAATTTCTATTTTGAAGGAAAGAAATACATTCCTAGGTGTGTATGCACACATTATATTTGTGTGTGCCCAATTTGAGTGCTTTGATGGTGATTGACCTACAACCAAGATAGTGTTGAAATATAAAATTAGTGCATATAATATAGGTTGAAATAACTTTAAATTGATTTGAATTGAAATAACAAGGTTTAGTAGTGTACTTGTGTGTTGATGTAACTACCTTCACTATAGGTAAATTGTTTTGGAAAAAATATATCATTATAAATCCCTAAAACTAATATTGATAAAAATATAAATAAATCTTTAGATTTAATATATCCAAGGAGATATAGATTGAGATAGATATTGGATGGAACATTCCCCCAACATTAGAGCACAAGGTGAATTACCACATAGAAGTTGAAATTAGCTCAACCATGCAACCCAACGATAATTATAACCTAATGAGACTAGGTGATCAAGTCCAACATGAATATTTAGAAATATTGAGTGATTTTATCACCTCAGTCATACCAAAATGTGAACCAAATACTAAAGTAGATTGTCTCAATAAATTCTATAAAAGTCTATGGGGTATCAATATAAAAAATTCCATGATGGGGTAACAGTACATAAAAGAGTTTTAGAATATGAAAATAATATTAATTTTGTAATATTAGGCACATGTTGTATATCATATGCACCTTAGATATGTCTCATGATAAATCTATGTATAAATATAGTATCAATTTATAGAATTATGCCTTAACTATGAATATAATTCATATAATTGTGTGGTTTAGTCAATTTGGATAATTCTGTAAGTGTGGAGAAAATGTTTCTAAAACATGCCCCCAATATAAATTAAAGATGTTAAATATTAAATAGGTGGGGATAAAATGCTTCCAAATCATGTCACCACTAAATCTAAGAATCATGAACATGTGTAATCCATGTCCATAGGACATGTCCCTATTAAATCTAAAAACTGATATAAGTACCATGTACTAAATGATTGTGGAGAACATGCTTGCAAAGCATTCCCCCACTAAATTTGAAAAATGTGAATGTATGGAATCCATGATCTCAATAATATGCCCCAACTTTGAGGTGAATTAAAGATAAGAATTTGTAGTTACCTCACCTCAAAAGGATTATACAGCTATATAATCTTTTAATGTAACTATGTAGCATATATAAGGAATATGTTTAGGTAAATGTATCATTTAAGCATATAGAACCAATGTGATCACATATAGGCCTAATATGCAAGATAAGTATCATGGAAACAACTATATATTAAAATTATAATCTCAACAAGAAAATCAAGAACACATATAAGAGCACTCAAAATAAATCCAAAAGGCAATGGTCCTAGGAGACCAAAAACAAGGGGCATATTCATATTATACATAATTGAATGGATATGACTTAGTAAAATATCAAAAAAAGGAAAGGATGATAAATTCAAATGACCATACAAAAAAAATTACATATGCAAATGTCAATGAAGTCACACATAAGAATGAAGTCCATAATCAAAGGAGCATATTCAAATTCTCTAACAAGGAATACAATACAAAAGAAAGACACTAAAGGAAGTGAATAATGTAAATCATAAGTAACTAGCATAAAAATGTCATCAAATTAACATCAACATCAAATCATGTTTTAGGTTTTCATATTTGACTCTGGGTCTTTTTGTAACATAAAAATATAAAAAAGGGCTTTCACAAATATCTATACAAATCTATGACATCTTTGCACTTTATGCAATCACTAAGGCATTGGAGCCAATTGTATGATTTTTTGAAAAATATCCATTCTTTAGTTTAATTATATTTCAAAGAAAATGTACTTAGGTTAAAATTTAAAATGAATTAATTTTGGAATTCCTACATGGCACCTAGGTGGCTATCTAAATGATAAAATTTAGGGGTTGTCACTGTCAACACTTCTCCCACATAACATTTATTCTCAGTAACTAATCTAATGTATAGTTTAAAATTTATTTCATGTGGATTGTAACCACCATGCTTTGACACCATCCTCCTTTAATAGAATAAATAATTAAATGAAATATTACATGTAGCTATTAGTGCATTAAATAGTTAGTTATCTTATTTAGATATTTAAACTTATGTGGAAAGAAATAAAGATGGAATCTGTTTAACCCTAAAATTTTGGTCAAAGGTGATATTATAATTAACCCTATATTTTAATTAAAGGTTTATATATAAATTAAATGGCACAAAGTTGATAATAATATGTATAGTAGGCTAATTAGATGTTAAACTTGGATATAAGCATACACTTAACTTATTATGTTGAGATAGCCTAAATATGGAAATTAAAACTATGATAGATATAAAAATGAAAAATAAGTGACGTAATTATATTTTTATGATGATAATGTAGTTTTGGATCTAGAATAGGCATAAAGTAGGTTGGAAAAAGATTCTAGAATAGTCATCAGGTTCTAGCTCTGACACTTCTAGTAGTCTGCACATTAATATCATGATAGGATCAGTACCTCCACACTATTGTATGGGTTCAACACAAGTGTGCTATATAAAATAATTATTGAAATAGGATGGGACCATCTAGATGCTTTCATTTTACTCTAGGGCATTTAGATTAGGGTCATGTATAATACTTCTTTGTGAAATGGAAAAACCCTAGTTCTCCATTTTCATAGTGACCTTGGGGGAAATGGGTTAGTGGTCACATAGTCTGAATCTAACCCAAAATAGTATGATGTTAGAGGGCACTGATTACATAACTAATACTCTAAAATATGGCCTTAGAGACATGTAGTTTTCCCCTACATTTTAGATTGTGTGTGAATCATGTAATATCTTTTGAGTCAAGTAAACACATGGACCTAGATTATAAATTGGAAAATTAGGCTCTTGGGCTATCCTTTAGTAAGTCAAAAATATAGAGGTATAGTCCCTATGACTAGTATGGAAATAGGAATAGATTGGGAAGCTTTGTTGCATTGAATTCTCTTTGAATGATCTTATGTTTGAATGCTAGGTGAAAAATGAATGAGGGTTGATCTTGTATTTATATCCATAATTTAGAGTAATAAATCACATTAAAGCACTTATCCCAAACATTAGGATAGATTTCATTTGAAAATAATGTGACTTTAGGCATTAGACATGTAAAGGACTATTTATAATAATTTGTACTTATGTCCCTAAATTGGATAGGATATAATCTTTGGAAATGAATAGTTTTTGGGTTCTACACAAGTTGCATCCAAAGGGTATAGTAATAATTTGGATCTATTCCCAATTTATTAGTTTGGATAGAATTTAAAACTATTAAATTTTGAATAATATAGGTGTATTATCAATATTTAATTTTTATTCATACTATAGATAATTACAAAATATCTAATATAGTCCATCTTACATTAGGATAGGACAGTAGTGTCGACACAACTGTATATCTTAGATGTTAGTGTCAAAGGAGCAAGAAAGTAAGTACATGTTCTAAACTTGTAGAGATGGAAGATAAGTATATTTTGAGAATTATAAGAAAGAAAAAATAACCTCGTTCACCAACATAAGACTAGTTTAACTAAGAGATATAGGTCAAGGGGAATAAAGATTAAACATATGTAGGACTTGTGGAAGCAGGAAAGGTATAAAATTGAGAGGAGTAACCAAGGTCTGAGTTTTCCAAGTTTATAATAATGATGAGCTATGTAATAATATAAAATCATATGCATTTTATCCCCTTTAATATATTAATGAAATTTTTATTTGAAAGGAAAGAAATGCATTTGTGGGTGTGTATGCACACATTATATTTGTGTGTGCCAATTTGAGTGTTTTGATGGTGATTGACCTAAAAATAAGAAAATGTTAGAATATAAAATTAGTTCATATAATTTATATTGAAAATGGTTTAAATTGATTTAAATTTAAATAACAAGGTTTAGGAGTATATTGGTGTGTTGATGTAACTACCTTGTCTATCGGTAAATTGTTTTGAAAAAGATGTATCATTGTAAAGATCTAAAACTTATATTATGAAAAATATAGATAAATATTTATATTGCATATATCGAAGGGGAGAGAGATAGAGATTGGAAGACCCATGCCCCCAACTTTGGAGCAAAATTTGAGTTTCCACTTGGTAGTTGAGATTAACTCATCCATGCAACTTAGAGATACTTATAACCTACTAAGGCTAGGTGATCAAGTCAAACCTAAAAAAATGGAAATATTAAGTGATTTTATCACCTCAATCATACCAAAAGGTGGACCAACTACTGTAATAAATTGTCTTAATAAAGTCCATGGGGTATCATTATGAAGAAGTTTGTGATGTCATAATAGTCCATAAAATAATTTTAGAATATGAAATTAATTTATATTTTATGATATTGTGCACATGTTTTATAACATATGAACCTTATATATGTCTCATTCTAAAACTATGTATAAAATTAGTACCAATATATTGAATTATTCCATAACTATTAATATGAATCATATAATTATGTGGTTTGGCCAATTTTGATAGTTGTGTAAGTGTGGAGAACATGTTTCCAAAACATGCCCCAACTATAAATTGTAGGTGGTCAATATTAAATAGGTGTGGATAAAATGCTTCCAAATAATTCCCCCACTGAATCTAAGAATTGTGTATGTGTGTAATCCATGTCCATATAACATTCCCCTATTGAATCTAAAAACTAATATAAGTACCATGTAATAAATGATTATGGATAACATGCTCTGAAAGCATGCCCCAACTAAATCTAAAAATTATGAATGTGTGTAAGCCATGCCCCCATTAATATGCCCCCTCTTTGAGTTGAAGTAAAGATAAGAACTGGTAGTTACCACACCTCAAAAGGATGATACAACTGTATAATATATTAATGTAATCATGTAGTATATATAAGGAATATGTGTAGGTACATGTATCATTCAAGCACATAGAACTAGTTTGATCACATGTAGTCCTAAGATGCATAATAAATATCATGCCAACAATTAGATAGTAAAATTTCAATCTCAACAAATGAATCAAGAACACATATAAGATCACTCAAAATCAAGTCAAAAGGTAATGGTCCAAGTAGACTAAAAATAAGTAATGTTTTTAAATGCTACATAATTGAAGGGACATGAATTAGTCAAATGTCCAAAAAAGGAAAGGATGATAAATTCAAATGTCCATATAACAAACAATGACATATACAAATGTCAATGAAGGCATACATAAGAAAGAAGGTTCATAATCAAAGGAGCATAGTCAAATACTCTAACAAGGAACATAATAGCAAGGTAAGACACTTAGGGAAGTGCATTAAGTAAAGCATAATTAACTAGCATAAATATGTCACAGTAGCCCATGGATCCAATGTATTAGGAAAAAATGTCAAGTGTATAGTATATAAATTACCTTGTGTAATATATAATCATGGATAAAAATAATGTGCTATTACATATATAATATAAAATATTATAATTTAGAGTGACCATGAAATCATATAACCTATTTTTTTCAAGATCATAGAAGTGGATGCCCTTAATTTCCATATGACAAGAGTAAAGGAAAATCCCAACATCTAAAATAGGAATGTATCATGTATATGTGTATGCCTATATCACACTTAAGTAGAAGTGTCACATATATGTATATATAGGAGTAACTAAATATGCCATCCATCAACATGGAACTAACACATAGATGCTAAGGATCCAATAGAACATGTAGGTGATGAACATGTTTTTGAACTTTTTGATGTTTATATTTTTTATTTATTTTTGGAATTTTTTAAGAGGAAATATAATCCTATTAATCCATGTAATATATGGTCATAAATATCCCACCACAATAAATATAGTGTTATACCATACTTACATTATCGAGGAGTATATATAGGTGTAATATTTGACAATATGATATCAATGGTACTATGTATATATAAAACAAAACTATATGGTCACAAAATAATATTAGGAGTAATAGGAGTATGTTTTATTGGAACCCATTATTGAGTAATCTATGGTTTTTTTGTCATAGTAGTGATATGTAAATTTTTTGGTGTTGTAGATATTTGAACATGGTGTGTAATAGATTACATGGAATCCACTATTTGTCTATAATGTAATGGTCTCTTAAGTAATATAATCCTAATAAAAGGGATTTATTTGTTACTTAATCTTTTGTGATTAATTATCCTTAGTAGTATTGATATCTATTTGTTTGGGTATAAGTTTCTTTTGTTCAAGAGGATGTTCATATGTAATTCTAGAAACTATAATTACCTAATTGGCATGAATGTATTTAACACCCATGCAATGTATATGGTGCTTTTAGATGAGTGTGTATCTAAGGTATTCCCAATAACATATCAAATATTCTTGTGGATGACATAACTAATAATTTATTAACCCCATGTGAAAGACCAACTATAAAGGTATGTTAATATCACCATGAACCTTTTGGGAGGTCCCGTTAAATTCTCAAAATGATCTTTAGAGTGGTGTAAATCATGATGAGTATAACCCAAGTATGTAATTAATCTCATGGTGCAAACATTTATACTTACACCATAAGAAATCATAGCATTGTGTATAGGTTATTTGTTAATGTATGCTTGAATGAATAAATGTGGAAGATCAAAATCACAATACTTAATCTCACTATCATTAAAAAAAATATCTAGTTTATAAACCATAGGAGGTATATGTCACGTGTAAGTAATAATAATTCCATCTATTGGGTTCCCATAATGTGATGGATGAGGTTGTGGATTATATGTCATTTTCACTTTTGGTTCCTTATTAGATTGGTTGTACAAAGGATTGTTAAATAATTTTTGTTTATGGTGATCACTAGGTTGTGAGCCTAATTCCTTTGGAGGATCCTCAAATGTAAGGTTTTGGTCATTCATAACATCTTGGATAATTTTATTCAAATTAAAGCATGTTCTTTTAGAATACCCTAGTCCTTGATGGTAATCACAGTAAGGATTCATATCATATATTATGTGTAGAGATGGACTCATATCAACCTCAATAAGATGAGAGCGATATAATCTAAAACTCTAGTAACTATGAGAATAATGAAGTGTTGGACTCAATTAAAAATTTAAATTACCTCTTTGGTGTATTGGATAAGACATGTCAATTAGGTGGTTGTGAAATTATGTTAAACATTGTGTTTGTTTAATTTTTATGATCAATAAGTTTTACCTTATAACTTGGTTTAATGGTGAATTTGGTACTAGATGTAGATGTAGCTGGTGTGTTTACTACATGCTTGAGCTTATTCAATGACATTATATTCATTTCATGATCCCGTATAGAATGGCATAAGTCATCAAAAGATTTAAACTTATTAAAAATAATAGACTAGTGTAAAGGAAAAAGTAAACTTTACTTGAATATATCTTGCAACTATTTTTATACCATAAGATTAGTCATTTGGGCTAGCATTTACATATATATCAATACATTTTCATTGATAGGTTCATTGGTTCCTTGTTTGATTTTTGAAATTTGAGCATAGGAAACCATTTCAAAAATATAAATGGAAAAAAATGATAAAAATTGCTTTGTAAGAGGTTTGAATGCTTTTATAGTTTGGGGAGGTAAATCATAGAACCACCTCAAAGAATTATCCTTGAGGATTTTAAGAAATAATTTGGTCAAATTTTTTTCATTTAAATCATACTCAAGACATGCCATGTAAAAGGTTTGTAGATGTTGTTCGAGATCACCCTTGCCATCATAAAATGTGAAACTAGGTGTACCAAATCCAGGTGGCAAAGGGCCCACAGAGATCTCAAGTACAAGAGGTTTATGCAATAAATATTTTTAATTGAAAAGATGAGGGGATTTAAAATGTATTTGTTCAAGGTTTTCAACCTTGTCCTCTAAGGTCTTTATGACATGGAGTGATTGAATTTTAGGCCTAGTGGGATTTAAATTAATAATTTTGGTAGTCATCAAATGGGAGGAAAACATTTTTGAATTTTAATAGGTATTGAAATTGGTATTTATGTTGAAACAATGAGTAATTACATAATATATGTTTCAATAGTAGTTTCAAGGAATAAAATATTAAACAAAAGTCGTGGCCGCACTAGATGTATTTGGTTGTAGTGTCTTCAAGGAGGGATGTTTTCACTACATATTTTAAATTTTTTTCTTTGATTATAGTTTTTAAGATCTCATCAAGATATTTAGGGGTTTTTTTAATACACACTTGAAATAATGCAATTTCATGCACTTGAGCATGTTCTATTTGCTCATTTTAATTTGTTTCATATTTTTTGTTATCAAAATATTATTCTATGATAACCCTATCAATATTATTTTCGTTATCAACATGGGTATCATCATGATCCAAGATATGAGATCGCTCATTGGTTTGAAACATCTTAATTTTTGGTAGGGGAAGCTCAATATGTTAAATAAGAACACTTCCCAATCTAGGACTATGACTAGGTTGCATGAAAAATATTAAAAGTAGGAATTAAAAAAATACAACAGTATAATACCCTACCTAGTTTAAAACCCTAAGAATAAAAAAATTGAATTCAAAAGAATCAGGTTCACCAAATGTTTATCCCAAAAATGTTTGGTCTAAGGTGATCTTATTGTTACCCATAGATTTTAATTAAAAAGGTGTGTATAAATGAAATAGAACAAGGGTGATAATTAGATCTATAATAGGAAATTAGATGCCAAACTCATATATAAGAATACACTAAATTTATTATGATGAGATAGTCTAAATATGAAAAGTATAACTATGCTAGATATAAAAATGATAAACAAGTGATGAAATTAACTGGTTCTAATGTTAACTTAGTTCTAGATCTAAACAGAGTAGATTGTTAGATATTGGAGTTGACACTTTTAGGGATTTGGACACTAACATCATCTTGGGATACTTACATTGACACTATTATCTGGGTTCAATGCAAGTATCATATTTTGAATACCTATTGAAACAAGATGTGACCACCTAGATGATTTTAGGTTTTGACTCACCTTTACTCTGGTGCATTCATGTATGGGTCATGAATGCACACTCCTTTTTAAATAGAAAAACCCTAGTTATCGATCTTCATAGTGACCTTGGGGAGAAAAGGGTTAGTGAGAACATGGTGTTGAATTGACACTAATGACCCTATTGTTAGAAGGTGTTACATATAGAACCAATATTCTATTAGAACAGACCTTAGAATCATTCATTTCTCTCATATATGTTGGATTATGTGTGAATAATTTAATATATTGAAAAGAAGTAAAATAGTGACCTATCTTGTAATTTTTCAAATTGGTATCTTGGGATTTTAGTTTAGTAATTTATACATGTAAATGTGCATTTCCTAAGACTGGTATGGAAATAGGAATATATAGGGAATATTTATTCAATCAAATACTCTTTTGTCTAAATGTTAGGTTTAAAATGAATGAGGATTGATATTGTATTTATATCAATCCCTTTGGAGTAATAACTCGCACTATATCACTTAGACCTGCCATTAGGATACACTTTGTTTGTAAATTGGATGAATTTAAGGCACTAGACAATTACATCAGGATAGGATAGTAATTTTGATGCTACTATCTATCTGAAACATTACTGTCTAGGGAATATCAAAGTAGGTATAAGGTTTGAACTTGTAGAGATGGAAGATAAGAATATTTTAAGCATTCTAGATAAGAGAGAAGATCTGGGTTATCAACATAAGACTGGTTAGACTAAAATATATATGTATAGGGGCATAAAGATAAAGTAGATACAAGACTTGTGGAAGAAGGAAAGGTATATAACTGAAATGAATAATGAAGGTCTAAATTTTTCTAGTGTACAAGACAAAGCTGCTATATAATCATAAAATATCCTCTATCTAATAGTATAAAAATATATGGATTGATTCATTAATCATATTATATAATTACCTAGATTATTTGTAAAGGGCAAACTAGTAATGGGAATAAATTATAATTATGAATACTTATCTTTTGAAAAAACTATGTTTTATTAATAAAATAAAAAAATATATTATATTTTCCAAAAGGAGCATACTTTTCACAACATATAAAACACTAGATAACTACATGAAAACATTGGAAGGATTTCCATGGTTTTTGGGAAAATTATTTCTATCCATCAAAAAAGGTATGTCTTGGTTGAAAATTGATAATGAAACTATTATGTAACTTCATATGTGTGTTACATTCCCAAGAGTCCCCCTAGAATTCTATAAGGAGATGGTTTTTCTTGGTATTGTAAGATCCATTAGACAACTAATGTCTATTGACCTAGTTACTAAGTCTAAAATGAGATTGGTTGAAGTAAGGCCCAATGTATACATAAAGATGAATAGACCTATTTTAAGAAGTATCCATCTTAATTCTGAGTTCAATAAATGGACTCAGAAGATCATTTATGAAATGGATGAGGTTATTTTTAAAGGTTGTGATTCATTCGGTCATGACAAAATCTACTAGACTCTAATTCAAAATAAATCAAACAAGGAGGCAACTATGAATTTTATTGAGTTTCCAAGGAATCTTTCTATCCCCTTAATGATTAAGGATAATTTTGATATAGGATTTCTAGAACCTAAGTTGTAAATATATCAGGATGCTCCTTGTGGGAATAAAAGTATTTTAAGGAATGATAAAGAGGTGAATCTTCCTCTTGAATCATTGAAAAAATGCTCAAAATGGCTGAAATCACTTAGAAATGAACCTCTAAAGATCATAGGCCTAGAAGAGAAGGGTAAATTTTTTTATCCAAGGGTATTGGTTCCCCTTTAATTCCCCAAATATGAAGGTAAAATGTTATTGATGGGAAAGTCATCATCAATTTCGCCTAGGAATCGTTGCATGACTCCCTCCACAAAAAAGAGGATTGGTATTCACCAAGGGCTTAACACTCAATAGAGAATATGTCTTAGTAATATTTCATCTAGAAATATTAATCTCCGCTATAAATATAATAGTAACTTTAAATTTATTAATTAAAATACTCAATATGATGAGGAGAAATGGATAGAGGAAAAAACTCTAAAGAAGGAAAGGAAAAAAATGACCACCAATTCTAATACAAGATGAAGGAAAACTCAATATAGTAAGGTAAAATACCTAGATACTAGTGAAGGAGATTCTCAAGGATTGCAAATGATCCTAAAATAGTCTAAGATTATATAAATTTCATGAAACTTGTTTTGAAGGATCAGGGTCCCTTAGGATCAATACATCTTGTTAAGCTTTTCTTGGATGCCAAGTTTTGAAATATCACTAATTTAACTAAAATGCTTGAAGGGATTCTTCATGATTCTAAATTATTGGAAATTTTTTGGAAACTCACTTCCATTTGTGACTCAGGGGGGGGAGTTAAATTCACTCAATTCAAATTTCATGGAAAATCATGACCAACTTCCCCTAGGAATCCTTGCATGACACCATCCACAAAAAAGAATAATTTCACTCACCAAGGGATTAACACTTAGCACAGAATGCATGTTAGTCATATTTCATATAAAAGCATTAATCTCCCTTAGAAATATAATAATAACTTTGAATTTATTAAGGGAACTCCTCAATATAATGAGGAGAAATGGATAGACAAAAAATTGTAAATAAGAAAAGGAAAAAAGTGGCCACTAGTGGTAATAAAAGAGGAAGGAAAACTCAAAATAGTAAGGAAAAATAACTAGATAGTAGTAAAGGAAATTCTCAAGGATTGCAAATGATCCTGAAATAGTCCAAGATTATATGAATTTTATTTTGAAGGATCAGGTTCCCTTAGGATCGATATGTCTTATTAGGATATTCTTGGATGCTAAGTTTTAGAAATTCATTAATTTTAACTAGAACCCTTGACAGGTTTATTTATGATGTTAAATTATTTTCAAATTTTTGGTGGCTCACTTCCATTTGTTGACTTGGTTTAGGAAGTAAAATGCACTCAATTCAAGTTCTTATGAGTGTTCTTGGTTTAAGTTGGTGTATTAAATGCATTTCTTGTATACCTATTTTAATTTTGAATGATTGGATAAATGTTTCCCTTAAAAAAGTTGGTAATCAATCCATGGAAGTGGATATTCAAACATTCTCGAAATTTATTAGCCATTGATTCATAAATTCAAGTATAGTTTATCAAATATTTGGACAGTAATAAAGGGATGAAAAATTCAAAGCAACACTCTAAGTACTTTAAGAAACCTGTGATAGGCGAGTACAAAAAATCATCAATTATTGTTAGAAGTAGGAATCTAGTTTTTTATGTCAGTTACAATATTTTATAATAATCTAAATAAAAATAATCAACTCTCTAGTTGGGAATTTTTTTAGACCAAGTCATGGCATTGAAGTAACCAAGAATTAGACCAAGACGAAGTTGACTAGAATTGGAGTTAAAATTGTTTCTCTTTCTAATAATTGTTTATTTTTTCCTTTTTATTGAAGTGAATATAAAATAAACCTCCTTAATGAAGGTCCATAGTTGATGGGAAGGGAAAAATTAAATTGGTCTTACTTAGATTTCAAAATAGATGAGATTATTTTGTGGATGGAACTCCCTATGTTCCCTCCTACATTTTGGATGGACTGGATCCTAAAAAACTATTGAAGTAATTTTTGGTATGCTTGTGACCATTGATCCTACTACCCACTCTTTCAAAATGTTTATCTTAGTCAAGCTTTGTGTGCTATCTACTATGGACTAAAATCTTCCTAGATCTATTCAGTTTAGGTCGACTCTAGGATCCTAGAACTAGTATATTATGTTTGGAAGGGATCAATAAATTTGTGCAAATTATAAGAAATTTGGGCATCTCAATAATTAATGCATAGAAGACCAAAGAGTCCAATAGATTAAACTAAAAATAGATAATCATAATTATTATTAAGGGTTCTAAAATTACAATGTGGAAAATATTAATCTTTCCCCTAAATAAAATTATAGAAAAATTAGGAGTTATGAAGATTTGTAACACATCCCAAGTTTTAAAAATTTATGGAACCTATTTTAATTAGTTTTGTTCATTATTGTTTCTAGTTGTTGGTGATCCTTATTTACATTTAGATTCATTTTATTTTCATTAATAGTCTATGTTTAATTTATAGGACCCTGTTTCTTTTATGCCCTAGGGGACCCCCACATTTATGTTGTCTTGTGAGGGAATTTTGTTTCGCTAAGCTTTTCTCTTTGGTAAAATGGGCCTACTGGAGTGCCATGATTTGGATTCCTTTCCTAATATTTTTTGATTTAACTTATTTTTTTTCTTTATGGGGAGATATAGGCCTCCCATTGTGCCCATCCTAAATTCCACACTAGCTAACTTCAAGATCTAGAGAAAGGAAGGAAAAGCTATATATAACTGCTCTAAATCATATTAGAAAACCTAGTTTGAGAATTTATTCCAATTATCAGGACATCCCTTAAGTTATAAGTGGAATGAAGATTGTAATCCTTTACACTTCCCCAAAGGTGGGATCATCTTAATCTAATAATATCTCATGTTTCATTTTCCTACTATTAGGTGAGTCTCTTTAGGTTTTTCTATGAACTTAAATACTAAACTCACTACACACACTATATGATGCTTTATTTAACTATAAAATACATTGAAATTATAATTTTTTATAATTAAATTACTACTTCAATTATCTTTGCTTTTTTTTTCACTATTAAAATTTGTATACATGTTGGTTTACTATTCCCCATTCTATATTTTTTTAATACATCATTTGCATATTTGTTTTGAGATATAAAAATGTAATCATTCATTAGGTTAACCTGTATACTAAAAATATGTTTCACCTTGTCTAAATTTATCATCTCAAATTATGTCTTCATTTCCAATCTTAACTTGTCATTTAATTAATTTATTTTTTCCATAAAATTTGAAATATCTACATACAAGGAATAAATTAAATTTCACCTTGTTTGTTCACCTTTTTGTAGAGGGTAGTTTTGGTTTTCTTTCTGAGGCATTTTATTAAAAGATATGAATCTATTCTACTACAAAAATTCTAGGTGTTTTCTTGAGTCCATTCAATGTTTTTTTCACCATAAAATTTTTTCTTCATCATAAGTGTCATCTCTAGTTGGATGCTAAAAATAAAACTCTTTATCAAATATTATATTTAAATTTTTTGATCCCAAATAAATTTAATAAACTTTCCATTTATGTTATTCTACTATTTCCAAGATTACTCTAATAGTGTTTAATCTTGTTAAAAGTGAAAACGTTTCATTATAATAAATTTTGGGTTATTGTGAATACTTTCAATAGCTAAAATTGTTTTTTCCCTTTTGATTTCATCATTTTGTATTGAATTTTTTTATTCTACACTCATTTGAATCCAATGTCTTTTTTTCTTGTTGGAGGATCCATTAATTCCCTTTTTTATTTTTATATATTTCTATAATCTCTTCATCCATGCATCACTACATTATCTATTTTTTATATTTTTTTGGAATTCTATAATCTCCTCATCCATGCAGCACAAAATTTTCAATTTTATATATATTATTCATAATATATTGGATCAGCTTCAAAAGAATAATGTAAAATCATATTTTTTTTATTCTTTAGTTTTTATATCATACATTTTACTTAAGCTTGTTGTCGTACATGACATTACAATTGACCTTCCTCTTGCATTTGGAGATACTATTGATGATGAAACCTTGTTTATGATTGTGTTGGAGTAATTACTAGGTATGGAATGTAGATTTATCACATTTCCATTATATGATTCCATCTTAATACTTCTTTTGTCATCTCCTCTTAATTCTCATGCTTCATGTTCATAAAAATAACACCTCTACTAATATTTTTTTTCATAGTTGTATTATATTGTTTATATATTTTTCATTTCTCACTATATCCCCCAAAATAATGTATTTTACACCTTCTCCATCCAATTCATTATTTTTATATTTAATCATATGTCCACATGATATGTGACCTAAAAATATTATGTTTGTTACATTTATATTTTGATTACTCCATGTCTCTTGAGAAATTACACTATGCACGCTTTTTTTTAAACATATTTTAGATAAATATACTACATATGCTACTTCTTCAACACAAAATTTACGTAATAATTTTTAAAATTTCAAAATAATTTTCATTATTTATTAAACATTTTTATTTGAAGATTTGGATCACCATTTTTATGTGATGTATTCCTTATTTTGAGTTTTTTAGTTCCATTTAATTTGCAAAAGTTAAAAAACTAGTTACAAAAAATACTCTCCTCTTCTATATGTTCTTTAAAACTTCAAGATGTGTCCACCTCGTTTTTTCTAATAATTATTTGGACTAATAAAATTTACCAAATGCCATTGAATTTAGTTTCATGAAAAACTGCCAATTCTTACCAATTGAAGTCATCAGTAAATATCACAAAATACTAGTTGTTTTCAATGGTTGGTATTTCCATAGGCTCAAACAACTCTGAACGCACAATTTTAATTGGAGATATTTATCACTACATATTTTAAAATGGAAATGCATCTCTATGATATTTTATAGAGATAAATTATCAAAAAAAAATATTAGGTTGCTCTATTATGGATAACCCTTTCACCATGTCATTATTCTATAAACAATTTAGCCTTCTAAAACTTAAATGAGCAAATATAAACTACTAGAATTATGATAAATATTTTATAATATATTTAAATTCTATAAAAAATCATTTTTTTTTTATAATTAAAAAATAAAAACATTTGTCATTAACACGTTTATAATCAGTTTATTACTACCACTTATATCAAAAAAGATGCATTTTCCATTTTTTAAACAAACTATATAATCATTATGTAATAACTATGAAATTCATATTAGATTATGTTGTGGGAAAATTTAAAAAATATTATAGATATATTTCTTTTAATTTTCTTGGTTTGGATTGGAATGATGCATTTTGCCAATACTAACACTTTGTTATTATTCTTAAGCTTTACTTTTTATTGAATTAATTCACTAATTTTTTAAAACATCTATTTATTTTAGTTCATTTGCGATTGTTACATCCATTATATAAATATTAAATTTATTTTGTACTCTTAAAAAATTAAAATAAAAAGTAATGGAACAACAATCTCCATTTTGATTTTCTCTTGAAAACCTTGCACGTTGCTCATTTTGATCATTTATATTCTTCCAACATTCATAATTATATCAACCATTTTTTTTATAATAATGACATCAGATGTTTTATTTATGATACCTACATTTTCTTCCTTATTTATGGCTGATTTAATTATTTCTTCTTCATTGATTCTAATCGTTGGTGCTTGTATGACTGTAAATTTTACTATCAATTTAATATTGATGATTTTTTCTAATTTTTGGGTTGGAAAATTTAAATTTATTTGTATTTTTAATGGGTTTACCATAGGTCCTTCATAAATAATGTCTTAAGAGTGATCAAAATGGAGTATCAAAATCACACTTCTATAAATTTACTGAGATATTTAGTTATTTGCACCATTGGACCACTAATCTTAATATATAGACATGGTATTTTTTTATACCATACACCTTTTAGTAATCTAAGTACAACTCTAAAAATGCATGGATAAACTTGTTAAAGGTGTTTACCATGATCAAGTAAAACATTGTTGGTACATTATTTATACCAAATGGCACCACTATATACATGAAGGACCCTCATTTAGTTGAAAATGTTGTCTTCAAAAGGTCTTTCGATGCAATCCTAATTTAATGCTAACTAAAGAAACCATCGATAAATGAATATAATTTCATACTTGACATACTTTATAATATTTCCTTAGTAAATAGTGTGGAGAATGGGTCATGTCATCATACCTTATTTATCTCCTAATTAAAAAATCAAAAATGTTTCTATATCCTCTACTATGGTAATTATACCATCTTCTAACATCTAATCTGATTCAATTTTGACCCCAAATTTGACAATAGGATTGTTATGATGAAATATTTTCATTAATGGTTTATTTTGATGGATTATTTAGCACACGAAATTAGGTTGGATGGTCTCCCATCTAGCCTATCTTAAAAGGAGACCCAAAGAGCTCCCCAAGATCAATATTTATGAAGACACGACACATTAGGAAACTTGGTTGGTGAATCTGCAAATGTACTGATTTGAAAACTTAGACTTGATTTTAAATGTTAATAGATTATAGGGTATTGAAAATGTATCTATTTATGAATTAGGTTTTTTATTGTGTTTGAGAAATAATAATTAGGTTTTTTTATTGTGTTTGAGAAATAATAACAATCACATACATTTATATTTTCCTAAGGAAAACAAATCAATGTTTTGTGTGTTTTAGATAAAATGAACACTTTTAATTTTATTATGTTTCCATTCCTTTGTGAATAAATATTTGATAATGAATAACTAATAATGAAAGGTACTTTCAATCATGAATAACTTACATAAACTAATTATATATATATATATATATATATATATATATATATATATATATATATATTAATGTAATTAATTTATGTAAGTTATTCATGATTGAAAATAACTTTCATTATTAGTTATTCATAACCAAATATTTATTCACAAAGAAATGGAAACATATTAAAATGAAAAGTGTTCATTTTATCAGAAACCCACAAAACATTGATTTATTTTCCTTAGGAAAATATATATTTATGTGATTGTTATTATTTCTCAAACACAATAAAACACCTAATTCATTAATAGATACGTTTTCACTACCCTATAATCTGTTAACATTAAAAATCAAGTCTATGTTTTCAAATGAGTACATTTGCAGATTCTCTGTGTGTGTGTGTGTGTGTGTGTGTGTGTGTGTGTGTGTGTGTACACACACACACACACCCCATAGCCTAGTAAGTTTATAAAAAATGAAAAAAATAAGGGAAAGAAGGTAAAGTAATAAAATGTTTATTGATAGTAATCGAAATCCATTCCATTTGAAAATGGATTTTTATAAATCATTAGCCCACATGGAAATCATACCCAAAACTCTAAATGTAGATGATGAAAGAGTCTAGGTATTCACAATATGAAGGGAAAATTACAATCACCATTTACATGTGCATCTTGTAAAAAAATAACTCCATATCCATATATTAATAAAATTATTGAATTAAATAACTAAAGTTTTAATTCAAAATGATCATCTGGTTTCAAATTTAGTTAGCATAATAGTAGTGCCAAGGCAAATTTAGGATATATTACACTTGAAAGTAGGAAACAAATGAAATAGATGTCTAGTTTCAATGTCTTCTCCTAGAATTAAAAAAGATCCAAAAATTTGAATGGCCTTGGGATAACTATTTATAACAATTAGTCAATGTAATGAAATACATTTCCCTCAAAAATCACTTTACATTTTTCCCTACAAAAACATAAACCTTTATTTGTACTTTATTTATGTTTACACCTATAAAATAGATAAAAAGTGCTTAATTTCTTATGTAAGAGGAAAAAGAGTTTTTAAAGTCCTCAATATGCACCTTATATTAAGAAAATAAACATGGATGGGAGAAAGATGACATCTTTCTATTGATGCACATTCCTAGAAAATGATAATTCCATGATGACTAGGTTGAAGCCAACTTTGTGATACTAAGTCAACTCTCAAAATGAATGCATAGATTTAAAAATATGGTCTAAAAGGTCATATTATGATACCTAGAGCCCTAGAGTGGGAGAAAATTAAAATATGAATTAATTTTTTTATTAAAATTTAATAAAAAGTTATTTATTATTTATAATAATAAAATAATGATTTATAATACTTAAATTAGTTTAATATTAATTATTGAAGAATTAATCAATTAAAATTAAATAAATTAAAATAATCTTAATTAAAACAAATCAATAGTTTAAAATTATAATGAAAAAAAATAATAAGGAGGTGGATGGAGGGGACAAAAATCCCCCTATAAGGAGTAGAAGGCTTATATGTTACATATGCATCAAGATGAGATTGATTCACATTACACCCACTTGCACATCATGTGATTTTCTCTACCATGTATCTAACTAGAATCACACCACTATAGACCTCATGATCCATTTGACCATAGGGATGAGCCCAAGTAATGCATTTTATGTCTTATGCAGGACTTAAAGAATACTAAATGCTAGGTTCGTGCTAATCACAATTTGTTTTGTATTTATGTTATAATTATTCAAATTTAATCCTCAGATTTATAAACTAATGTGAAACATGGTAAAAAAATAATCTTACTCACCTCCAAGCACACTTAGGCATTATTTATGGTAGGACATAGTCTTCTAACAAGATGGGGTTTAGGGACCTAGTTTAACATGCATACCAAGATGACCCTGTTGATAATAATTTAGTGAAAATAATAAAAAAATCCAATTTAAAAATATGAAAAATAAATTATGTGAAATAATAAGCAATATATCAAAATATAAAAATAAATAATCCATGAAAGATAAATATTTTATTCCATAATGGCATGTTTTTCCCTTCTCCATACTTTTAATTATATAAGCTTTTCATATTTTTACTTTTCTTTTGCCTTCTCCTCTTTCATTTGTCTCATTTTATTTTTTCCTCTTTTTATGTAGATGAAAATTTATAATTAAATCCATTTCAATATACCTATGTTTATAGAACACTAGAAGAAACTTAAGAGAGTTTAAATCAAGTGATCCATGACCAAAAACAAGAACAACACAAAAAAAGGGTACCATAACTCCAAATTAAATAGTGTATGCAATAACAAATGACAAATCTACTCTAAAATACTCATGATTTTTTTTAACTAGAGGAACATGTCTAAAATACTATATTTTAACTGACACATTACATGTAACATGATTGGATTCAAAAGAGGAAAATAATTGAATCACTATAGGACAAAATCCTATATTCCCATTGACCCAATTTGTGCATATGAGTTCATATCTACTTCACATAACCTAAAAGGACTATATAATAAAGCATGGATCATCATGCTAGTGAATTCTACCTTGACAACACTTGCTTGGACAATACTCCTAAATACAATAGGCATATAAATACCTAAGGGATATGTTTATGTTCCCACTTAAGGAATTGATGTACTACCATCTAGGTATCCATATCCTTGGTAGAGGTTGTTTGAATCACTCCAAAATCATTTTTTTCATGAATTTATTTTATTTTATTAATTTTAACGTCTCAATTCTAGGTTTCGGACCACCATGGTAAATGAAAGGAAAAATTATATACTTTCAAACCTATATCTTTACCATATTAGGTTTATCCAGGAAAATCTAGAAACCATTAAGATGTGATTTTTTGTTCATGGTTTTGACAGAATATATTCAGAAGTCAAATATTTTAATGAAACTCACCCAAATATGAACAAATATAAAATAGAAATGAAAATTAAAATTAAAAATAGAATTTTAAATTACAAACTACTAAGGTTACATAAATTACAAAATGCCATTATGGTTCCCTTTGTACATAAATTTATTCCTTCATTTTTATACCAATTAAGTACCCAAAAAAAAAAGTAGAACTAGACCAAAAAGAGACAAATAATGAGGTTGGACACATGACAAAAAACAAGAAAAAAACATATAGTAAAAAATCAATCAAGAAATGAAAGTAAAAAGAAAAAATAAATTATGTAAAAGACCTTACCATTCTAATTCAATAGTTAATGTAGCATTTGAGTAATTATCCATTGATAGGAATGAGACATTGTCAGTAGTTATAAATTGAGTCAAAGAACATTTTTGTCTAGGATTTTATAAATTTTTTAGGGACATAGACATACGGAACCAAACTTGTCGTGTTGTCCCTTTTTCTCATGACTCTTGTCCAAGAGAAGAACTAAATTTGAGATCCTAAAGAATTTCAATTGGGATTGAATTTATAAAAAATACTTGATTACTCTTTGGTGTTTGATAAAGTGTAATAGATTATTAGGTGAAATCCTAACTTAAGTTTGACATCACTTTAAAATAAAGGATTTTCAATTCTTCATTTATAATATGGATATGAATTTATAGCCAAGGATGATTGACATCGAAATAACATGAGATTTCCATCTTAAGCCATGATTGCCACTCCTAGTGGTTACAATTATATATTTATAAAAAATAAGACAAAATCCCTCCAATCCATCCATAAAAAGATCTATGGGGGACCACTCAACTAATACATGGTGGTAGCTATGAGGAGCCACCTCCTAACTAGTTTAACTTTGCCTCAATGTCTTCTAACATGACTAACATGAGGTTGAAATATTGATACATCTTTGCTAAGGTTAGTTAGGGGTTTTATTTAGCCTAGGTCACTAATCTCTAGTACACCTATTGTAACTTGAATCTGTACTCCTTGATGAGATTCCAAGGCTCTCCTCATCCAAGTGGCACAATGTAATCACCTCTAGGCCTGTGGGTAGCCTAAGGAATGAGGTGAGTCTTTAGATATGGATAGATCCCTTGATATATCACTTAAGATTTCAAATTAAAACTAAAATTTGGAGGTGAAAAGGGTGAAATAAAATTAAATTAAAGATAAACTAATAGATTTCATACACCAGATAGATTGATGACATCCAGCCATATGTATGTGACACTTAAGACCAAGAAATGAACCAAACATACACTTGTAAAGATGATCCAAGGAGTTTATTTTTAATTTTATAATTACATGGGATGAACTATGAAGTTTTGGAAGTTGAAGTGTCCATATAAGTCATCAGAGTTATACAAAGTGGCACAAAACTCCTGCTTGTCCATAAAAAAATTACCTTCATGGTTATGTATATTTTAACATTTTATAACTTATGAGGATTATTAAAAATTATTTTAATGGGAGGGGAGGATATCAAAAATTCCTCTCCATACATTTTGTTCATCCTTGGTCGTTTGGAATCACCTAAAAGAGAGCCATCATCATCTATTATCTTGAAAATTGCCCTTCCATGTACCTTGCACATTTGGCTTCCAAATTAGCTTTAATTTTCAATGAAAATATATGGAATGGAGTTAATTATAAATTTTAAGATATTATATGGCCTTTGAATCATTAGGGTCACCTTAAAAGGACATCCACTTAATGTTTTAACACTTCTCCCTAGCTTGTGCATTACACTAGTTTTGACTGGCCAAAAGTAATGACCTAGTTGAATCAATTGGAAAAAATTTAATGGAATAAAATTAATATTATGAGATATTATAAGTTTCAATATTTTTCCCAAACTTGGTTTCATTTTATAACTCCTCATGTAGCCTACATAAAACACAAAATAATGAGAAATAGATTGTTTTTACCCCCATATATACAAGTCCATAAAAATAATCATAGTGTGGAGAAGCTTTAGGTATTTATATATAATTTAAAATATCTATTATGGTAAAAATATTTCATTTTGGTAGCTATCAAACTCCATTTTCCATTATTTGTCCTTAGCAAGGGTTTAGTAGGGATTTAGACCTATTTTGGTCTTAATGATTGTTCATAGAGTTGTGACATCAAACATAAGAAAAAATTCCCAAAATATGGAATTTAATACATCTGATAACATCCCATAACTCCTTTGGTTCCCATGTAAAATGTCATGAGTGGTGTGAGCATCAAAACTTGACCTATCATGCTTGTTTTCTTATTTCCTACAAGTCTGAGTTGTTCATGAGCCAAAAATGGCTTCTCTAAAGTTTCCTCTACAATATAAAAGATGAAACATCTCTGTAGTGTTCCCAATAACATGCTCTAATAGTTTATATAACTCATCTCACGAAATAAGTATCGAAGGCTCCCTATTTGGACACTAGGTCTTAGTGTGTCTAGTATGCTTGTTTGTATTTCAAGGTCAAAAAATGACTCCCTAAACTTTTACCTACTTCTCAGTACCTTAGACACATCAAATTACATCTTATAAGCACTATTCAACAAGTTATCACACATATCTCTTTCTAAACTTCGGATTAACCTCTCATTAGGCCTTATGAATGACCCTTTACATAACAAGTTTAATTGAACTATTTGTGTCTAAACCACTGTGTTAGGTTTCACACCCTAATGATTTATTTTACATATTGGCCTAGGTATATTCAAAATTCACAAACTCTCTTTCAAGGCTTTATTGGCCTCTAGTTCATCATCTTTGCTTCTCTGTCAAGAATGCAAGGTTTTATGCAAGGGAAAGTATCCCCTATCTAAGACAAAATAGGGGGTAGTTCCCCTATTTTATCCTTAAAATTATAAATTGGAGAGGGTTCTCCAAGTGGAAATGATTCCCTATACAAAAACACATCCACTAATCTATCTATTTGACCTTTAAAATCCTCAATTGTTAATTAGTTCCTCCATATGTAAATTATGCTTGGACAAGGTAGAGGGATTATATGCTATCAAATTTGGGGATTTCATAAAATTTTTGCATGGTGCAAGGGTATCTATAGAATTTAATCCATTTCATTTAGGTGTTTGAACTTCTACTCATCACTTTAACCCTACTCTTATTCATCATATGCATGTTGAGAATAGTAAATTGGGCTCTTTAACACAAGACAAAGACAACCCTATCTCCTTTATCTATAGGTTATCTTTAATTATTATAATTTTTTACATATATTTAAAGTTTTATAATTAAATCCTTTTGTTCTAAATGTTGCTTATTGGACTATATTTCCTCAAGAAGAAACCTAGACAATAACTTGAATCAAGTCTTTAGGTCACTACTTGAGATTGTCACACCTGACTATGTGAGAGTTCCTTCAAGGTCCTATAGATCATAATTAACATTAAATTAGTCTTTTTATGATTATTTAGGACTTACCTAACCCTATTAATGTTATAAAATTCATTTAAGCATCATCAAGCATCAAGAATTTTTAGTCTACATTGTTGTCTAGACTGAGATAATCCATCTTTAGTTGACCCCTATTTTAACTTTGATTGTAGGTGTATGTAGTTTCATGAGACCTTGATATGCTGGAGATAATCTTAAAAAATCATTAGGATCATTAAAATCTCTCATCCATTGAATTTTCATACTTAGACTTGCATCATTATCTAGATACCCCGCTAGCTGCCAGCATAGTCATCTAGTTGGTTGTAGATGTTCATGAAGCCTTTGAGATGTCCATGATAATTTTATTTCTATATTTGGAGATTATAATTTATATCATAGTTATAGATAACTTGGTTACAATTTTTTTTTCCATCCCAACTTTCCTTAGTTCCTCCCATACACTTGGATTCCTAGCTGAGTTCTCTTTAGTTATGACTGAGACTACGCTTTAGTGACCCTTGTAGGTGAGCATATAATTATTTAGAATTTTATTATAGTGATTAAGGCTTCTTTGAAAATAATTTTAGGTCAAAATTTTTATCCTTTCACTAACATTCACCTTGAATCCTCCTTAAGCATCATAAAATATATGTTCATAGCCTATTGCCATTTATCCTGATGTAGGTGCACCTTTATGATTTATGTATGGAATTTCAAATTGTATGAGATATAAACACTAGTAAATTAATTTTTATAATAATATAAAAGCTTAAAAAGGTTCTTTCAATCATTATTAATCATTAACCATGGAAACAATGTTGAAATTATAACCTTTGGAACTAAAATCCAATGGAGCTCGTTCTTATAGACACTACTACATGCTCTTAGTGGTTTTAAAAGCAACTTGAGACCTTCCAATAATCATAATATCTTGATCATTTGATCTTCATATTTGTCATGGATTAATATCATACTAGGGATTACCAAACTTATCAATCTAAATGTTTGAAACACCTTATGGGCCTTTGTTTTCTACTTTTAGGGATTAGATGCTTTAAAACATAGTCACTTCTTTGAAAGTGCTCCTTATATCATTTTCCATTATAGAATTTCTAAAATTTATTACAATAACTCTTTCAACATATTACGACTCCAATTAGGTTTCATCACTTGTTCAAATCCTCTAAACAAGTATTCTGATGTCTCTATAAATACCAATTGTAGATGGCTATTGATTGCACACATAGTCATTGAGTATGCAATCAAGAAGAAAGGTCGATGAAAGGATCTTAAGGAAACTAAAAACAATGGTTAAAAATTAAACTTTAAATAAGTTCCAACACTTTTAATTCAATGTGTTAAATCGCCATTAAAACATCTGAAGGTGTCCATTAATGGTAGAATTATGTGCAAGTATGGTATATGACTACAAATCAAGAATCATACATGGAAAGTGAGATTATAAAGTGAAAATTATGTTAAAATAAATCTTTAGAGAATATAATTAACATATAATAACATTTTGAAATCATTAAAAATCATGGAATCCTTGATAAAGGGGGAAAACTACCAATCAACCTAGAATGGACTAGTTTGCAAACTTGAGGGTATTAGCTTATCAAAACAAATTAAAACTTGAAAAAAATCATGGAAAGTGTTAGATAAGTAGTCAAAAATCCTCTTTAATAAATATAATAATCTAAATCATATGTAATTTCTTGAACCAAATTAAAACCTAAAGGGTGCACAGATGAATAGGTAATTTTGTATAGTCCACTTCAAATGGAAGGTTCATGAAGCAAAGTTTACCATTCCTAAAAATTATTATATTTATTTTAATGTATCATAGTGTAGAAAAACCTCCCTAAATCATTATACCTGAAATTAATTTTGTTGACCGTACCAAGCAAGAATCTATAAGTCACTTCTCTACGCTAAGAAGGATGAAAAAAAGATAAAAACATTTTGAAACATAAATGTCAATTTAAGATTAAAAAACATTTATTTGAGTATGGGATAGATTAATAGTTACATTTACACATTTTCCAAGTGGCACACTTCCTAAGGAGGTCATACAAGTGCCACTTTCTCTTTTTTAGCAAAAAAAACAACCTTTTCTCTAAACAAACTATCATATTTTCAATATTATACATTGTTTAAGACTTATAATGACACATGGTACATTACATCACCCATTTACACTTGCATATTTCCTAATAGACCCATACAAAGCACTAAATGCATTATTTTTTACCCTTAAAATGATTAGAATGATAAATAGACCTCGAAACTAATTGACCAAATCTATTATAATATTAATTGACATAAAATTACATATAAAACACCTTATTACAATATATTATGCAACCTTATATTTTTAAAAAAGAATTTTTTTACTAGGGGTGCCCTATATTGACCTAAAAACCAAAGTTGGTTAACAAATTAGTGACTCATAAGGGTAGTATGCCTGCTACACTAACTAGATCAGTAGACTTATTATTCCATTGGGCTTATGGAATCCTCTAAGGATTGAAACAAACAATATTATTTAACCATTGACTACAAACCTTTGATCAATAAGACACTAAGAAACTACCTCAACCACACAAAAACAAAGACATATACAACAAAGAGAACAAACACACACATGTGCACAAGCACTTAGGAAACACAATAAAATAAAAATAAAACTACTTATGTACACATAACATGATACTTTCTTCTCCCTCCTAGATCAAAGGGGAAATTTCTTAGGTCTCTTTCATGATGAGAAACCTCATGGTGCCAAACAAGCTACTTGTTAGAATGGATGGTAGGTAAATCAACCTTCTTGTTTGCCACTTTTATTTGAGAAGCTCCAAATGGATCAACATAAACAAGTTTCTAATGTCCACATATCGATTCTGATCTTCAAGACATATTTTTTTTTGGTCTCTAATGCTAGTTTAGTCTCCCAAGGTGTTCATGATTACCAATTTATTCTTGAAAGGCTGATTTGGCTTATGTCCTACTTGGTATGTGTTTTGAACCAACTCATATTTCTCTATTTCTTTAATAAAATTGAGAAATTGATTTTTAGCCTCTTGATTGCTCTCTTGAAGAAGGGAAGCTAGTTTGATGTTACAATTAGTACAATAGTCTTCAAGTTCATCCCAAAAGGAATCACTTGCTTATTCAATCTACTCATAATGTCCTTCCTCAATATAAAATCCATACCAATCTCATTTTTATTCTTCTTGATCAAATACCAAGACATCATCTTGTTCATGAGAATATTCTTGGATCTCTTCATCATCACATCCCATATTTTTTTCACCATCTTCAGCAAAATAGAATGGAAGTACATCAAGTAAAGATAGTGATAGCTCATCATACTTACATGTTTCCATTCCTACTACTTATCCTACTTGGATTTGAAGAGTTTTTTAAATATCAATCTCCTCATTAGACACAATTGGAAAATGCTTGTCTTCAGTTGTAAGGTCCTCAAGAGTTATTTTCCCTTCATCTTCATATTCTTTAAACATTTTCATATAAGTGTGTCCCATGTCTTATTCTTCAACCATGTCATTATTTTTAGTTAGATCCAAAGGATTTTTATGCCTCTTCATGATTTCAAATTCATGTCATATGTCTTCAAATCTTAGCAACAATTTTTCATCCACATGATCATCTTCAATATCTACTTCTTCTACTTTGGTCTCATGAAACTCTCTTAGGACTGTAACTTCTTGAGAGATATATTAAATACATTATCTGTACTTGATAGTAAATTTTACTTCATGCTCATGATGATAATCTTCAACCTTTGGATCAGATGTATCATTCTCTTCAAGATCTCCCATCTCCTTCTCTCTCATGGTAATACCAATACTACGCATCTTGAAATCATGTTCTCTATCCCAATGAGGCTACCAAGGTGGTAGGTTTTATTCAAGAACGAGATCCTTTTCTTTATCAACTCACTTATCCTCCTCATATTATCATACCATAGGTTCATTATGCCAACATGTGATGGGGTGAGGGAAATATGAACTAGTTAGTGGGGGTGGCACATAGAGCTCAAAATTAGATCGAGGGTGGATTGTAGGATATTGTTCATGAACACACATCCCTTCAAAAATAGAAACATTATCTATTAGACTATGATTTTTCTCACCAAGGGGATTTCCTATGGTTATTTGATCCTCATAATCACTCATGAGAGTCTCTTCATCAGCCATGAATTATATTCACTCTTATTTACCTGCCTATCTCAAAGTAGGTTCCTTCTTGAGAAGGGGTGAAGTGAAAAATTGATGGATAGGCTCATGGATTTGAGGTGAAGGAGCTGGAGTATGACATTTAGTGGAATTTAATAGGATTTGAGATGGAGTGTGTAATGAAGGATAAGGGTAATGAGTATATTTGGAAAAGAGGGAAACACTAATGAGATCATATGGAATTGAAACATTAGCATGAGCAGGAGCTGCACTTTGTCCATAATATCTTGGTGTAAAATCTATGGGAACATCTCATATCATATGAAAAGTCTCATAATAATATTTTTTAGGATGATAGGCATCAAATCATGAAGGGTAGGGCTCATATTGAGGCTGATAGGAATGTGTTTCTTGATAGGTATTTTCATAGGATTTCCCAATAACATATTGCCCATATGAAGAGGGGAATGAAGGAATATATAGATACCATGGCTCATGGGGATGATTTCTATTTTTATAGGGCTTAAAAATATTATATTGGATCTGATGGAGGTCATATTAAGGTTGATAAATATCATGACAAGGTTGACCAAGGACTTAGTCATATGGAGATGGAATGGTAAAAGCTTGTGATGTTTCACCAACTTGTAGAGAACAAAACTCAACACCAATGTCAGCCATGAAACCTTCATTTACAAACAATGACATAAGGAAAGTTGTAAACAATATTCAAATTAAATACTTGGTCTACTTGACCAATTGATACAACTTTAGAGTCACCATTGATGCTTTAAAGATGCCTCCAATGGTTTATTGTTGAGAGACAACACCAAAAATATTTCAATCTCTTGGAACAAGAGTCCCATTGGGCATTCCAAAAACTATTTTCATTTGGATATGCACCCATTGAGGATATTCCAAGGCTATCCTCATCCAAGTGGCATAATGGAATCACCTCTAGGCTTGTGGGCAGCCTAAAGAATGAGGTGAGTCTCAATATAGGGCTAGCTCCCATGATGTACCACTTAGGATTGTGACTAAAACTAACTTTGGGAGGTGAAAAGGGAGAAATAAACTAAAATCAAAGATAAACTAATGGATCTGATACATTAGATAGATCGATGATATCCAACCATATGTATGCAACACATAAAAACAAGCAATGAACCAAACATACACTTTCCCAATCTACAACTTCTCACATCAATGTTACATTGTGAGTTCAAGACGAATATCCAAGATAGGAGGACTAGAAAAGAATATTTGAATGGCCCTGATTAAGAGACAAACCCACTTGATCCTTGACATATCTTAATAACATGTTATGTTCCCTATAAGAAGAATTTTTCCAACTGTTAATAGGTTGCAAGAATGAGCTAACATGGTAAGGAAAGAAGAGTGTCACTTAAGTAAAATTAAAAATTAAAGGACACATACCAATTAAAATCATGTAATAGGTAAAAATTATTCATTTTATTGATTAAAATGTTTACAATTAAGTAGAGCTTCACCATACTTATGTGGATGATTGAATACAATGCCAAAATGGCCAACTCTTATAGAGTGTGAGAGATAGAGAGAGAAAGAGAAGTCTAAGGGTGACAAGGAAACTTTTCAAGATGATCCAAGGATTTAGTTGTGCATGTGATAAGGACATGGGATGAACCATGTAAGGTATGGAATTCCAAGTGTCCATATAAGTCATCAAAGTTATCAAAGTGGCATAAAACTCCTTTTTATGCAAAAAAAACTTGCCTTCATGATTAGGCCTATTTTAATGTATTTTAACTAATTAATAGTAATAAAAATGATTGGAATGGGAGGGTAATATCTCATACATTCCTCTCCATGAATTGGTTTCATGCCTATTCTTCTACAATCACCTAAAAGAGAGCCATCATCATCCACTATCATGAAAACTAACCTTCCATGAAACTTGTACATTTTGATTCCAAATTGGATTTAGTTTTCCATGAAAATCCATGGGAGGGAGTTAATTAAAATTTTAAATACCTTTCATGGATTTGGAATCATTAGGGGTACTTTAAAAGGACATCCACTTGAATTTTTCACACTTCTCTCTAGCTTGTACATTAGGCTAGTTTTGATTGGCTTAAAGTAAGGACTTGGTTGAATGACTTATAAAATTTGTCATGAAATGAAATGAATATTAGGATTAGTGAGGTTAAAATATTTATCCCAAACTTTTTTTCATTTTCTAACTCCTACTGTATCCTACATAACACATAAAATAGTGAGCAAAATCCTATTTTCTCCCTCACCTATACAAGTTTCTACAGCTAATCATAGTGCGGAGCAGCATAAAAGAGTTCTCTCAAAGGTCTAATAGCTATTCTAGTAAAAATATTTCATTTTTTTATCTATCCAACTCCATTTCCAAGAATGGTCCATAGCAAGGGTTTGGTATGGTTTTAGGCCTATTTTTGGTCTTAACGATTATTCATAAATTTGGGACATCCAAACTAAGAAACAATTACACAAGTATGGCTTATATGACCCGTTATAATTCCCCCTAATTATTTTTTCTCCCATTTAAAGTTTCATGAATGATGTGAGCATCAGAACTTGACTTATCATGTTTGTTTTCTTGTTTCCTACAAGTCTGAGTTATTCTTGAATAAAAAATGGCTTCTCCAATGTTTCCTCTACAATATAAAAGATGAAAAATACTTTTATTGGCTGAAATAACATGATCCAATAGGTTATATATCTCATCTCATGCTATAAGTATAGAAGGCTCCATATTTGGACAAGAGATCTTAGTGTGTCTAGTATGTTTATTTGTACTTCAAGGTCAAAAAATGACTCCTTGAAGTTTTTAATGCTTCTCCATAGCTCATACACATCAAATTCCATCATTTAAAAACTATTAAAAAAGTAATCACACATATCTCTTTGCTAAAATTTGGATTAACCTCTCATTAGGCCTTAGGCATGACCCTTTGCATAACAAGTTTGATCGTAACTCTCGGTGTCGAGACCACACTATTGGGTTTCACCCCCTAATGCTTCGTTTTATATATTGGTCTAGGTATATTCCAAATTTAAAAACTATATTTCAAGGTTTCCTTGGCCTCTGGTCCATCATCTCTCCTCCTTTTTCAATAATGCAAGGTTTTATGCAAGGGAAAGTGCCCCCTATCTCAGATAAAATAGGGGGAACTTCCCCTATGCTCCTTCAAATTAGTAATTATATAGGTTTATCCACGTTAAAATTATTCCCTATAAAAATAACCATCCACTGGTCTATCCATTTGACCTTTAAACTCCTTGAGTTTCTAACTGGTTCCTTCATATGCAGACTATGCATAGGCAAGGCATAAGGACTATATGTTATCCAAAATGGAGATTTATTGACTTCATTTTCATGGAACAAGGGTCTCAAAATAATTACATCCCTTTAATGGATGTGTTTCAACTTATACTTATCACTTCAACCCTACTCTTGTTCATCATATGCATGTTGAGAACATTAAACTAGGCTCTGTAACACCAGATTGAGCCACCCTTGTCTCCTTTACCTATAGGTTATCTTACATTATTATACCTTATGATATACATTTCAAGGTTTTCAATTAACTCATCTTTGTATAATTTTTCTTGATTAGACTAGATTTTCTCAAGAAGAAACCTAGACACCAACATGCATTAAGTCTTTAGGTCACTATTAGAGATAGTCACAACTGACTTCGTGAGAGCTCCTTTAGAGTATTTTAGATCATCATTAAACTTATATGAGTCTATTTATGATGCTTAGGGACTTTTTAAACCTAAATAAGGTTACAAAATTCATCAAAAAAGCATAAAAAATAAGGAATTTCCTATCTACCTTGTCTTTCTGGATTGAGACAATCCTTCTTTAGTTGACCCCTATTTTACCTTTAACTATAGGTGTATGTAGTTTCATGAGACCTTTATATGGTTGATAAAAACTTAAAAAAAACATTACAATCATGAAAATCTCTCATCCATTAAATTTTCATACTTAGGCTTGCATCATTTCCTCGATACCCTGCTAGCTGCCAACACACTCATCTAATTGGATGTAGATGTTCATGTAACCTTTGAGAGGTCTGTGCTATTTTGATTTCTCTATTTGGATCTTAAAAGGTATATCATAGTTATAAATAATGTGTTCACAAGTTTGTTTCTCCATCCCAAATTTCCTTAGTTCCTCCTATACACTTGGATTCATAACTGAGTTCTCTTTAGTTCTGACTAAGACTAAGCTTTAGTGACCCCTATAAGTGAGCATCTACTTAGAATTTGATTAGGGTGCTTATGGCTTATTTGAAAATAATTTGAGGTCAAAAATGTATCCTTTCACTAAAGTTCACATTGAATTCTCATTAAGCATAATCAAATACATGTTCATAGCCTACTTCCATTTACCTTGATGTAGGTGCACCTTTATGATCTATGTACAGAATTACATAATGTATGAGAGATAAAAAATAGTCCATTCCTTTATATAATGATCCATATGATTTAAAAGGATCTTTAAATCATTAATAATAATTAATTATGGAAACAAGATATAGATTATAACCTTTGGAACTAAAATACAAATTGAGCTCTTTCTTATAGACAATACTACATGCTCTTAGTGGTTTTAGAATCAACTTGAGAGCTTCCAATAATCATCTTATCTTTATCATTTGATCTTCTTCTTTGGCATGGATATAGTCCATACTAGGGATTACAAAAATTATAAATATAGATTTTTGAAACACCTTATGAGCATGTTTTATGAGGTATAAAAAAAACCTTATGGGCCTCTATTTTCTACTTTTAGGGATTAAATCCCTGAGAACACATTCACTTCTTTGAAAGTGTTCCTTATCTCATTTGCCATTCTAGTGTTTCTAAATTTTTTTCCAATACCTCCTTCAACATAAATAGACTCCAAATGGGTTACATAACTTGTTTAAAGCCTCCAAATAAGCATTCTTAGGTCTCTATATATAGCACCTCTAGATGCTTATTGATTGTACACATAGGTAATGAGTATGAGATGAAGAAGAAATGTAGATGAAATGATATTAAGGAAACTAAAAATTAAGGTTAAATTTTAAAATACACAATATACACCAATGGAAATTTGACATAATTTCAAAAACATTTACTTCAATGTGTTAAATCTCCATGAAAACATCTGAAGGTATCCATTAATGGCATAATTGTGTGCAAGTATGGTATATGATTGCAAATCAATAATCTTGTTTATAAAGTGAAAATGAGGTTAAAATAATTTTTTTAACAAGATAATGAACCTATAATAACCATATGAAATCATTAAAAATCATGGAATCCTTGAAAAGGAAGGAAAACTACCAATCAACCCAGAATGGACTAGTTTGTAAACATGAGGGTATTAGATTGTAAAAACAACTTAAAAATTGAAAAAAAGCATGTAAAGTGTTATATAATTATTTAAAAATCATATATAATAAATTACAACATTTGAATCATTTGTAATTTCTCGAACCAAGGCAAAAACTTAAGGGTGCATGGATGACCAGGAAAATTTTCACAGTCCACTTAAAATAGATGGTTCATGAATCATAATTAACCATTCATAAAAATTATTATATGAATTTTAAGGTATAATAATTTATAACAAACTCCCAAAATCATTCTACCTTAAACTACCTGTGCTGACCACACCAAGCAAGACCCTGTAAGTCAATTCTTTATGCCAAGAAGGGTGAAAAAGAGATAGAATAGTTTTGAGAAGCAAATGTCAATTTTAGATATTAAAAAAAATGGATTTTATAATTGATAAGATGAAGAGTCACATTTACACATATTCCAAGTGGCATACTTCCCAAGGAGGTCGTACAAGTGCCACTTTCTCTTTTATGGCCAAGAAAACATTTTCTCTAAAAAAACCTATCATATTTTTAGTATTTTTAGTTACTTAGGACATATAATGACACATTTCTCATTATATCACCCATTTATACATTCAAATTTCCTAATAAACCCGTATAAAGCATTAAATGCACTATTTTTGACCCCTAAAATGAATTAAAATGATAAATAGACCTAGAAAATAATTGACCAAACCTATTACAATATTAATTGACATAAAATTACATATTAAACACCTTATGACAATATATTATACCCCCTTATATGTTTAAAAAATAATTTTTTACTAGGGGTGACCTATTTTGACCTAAAAGTCAAAATTGGTCAACAACACTTGGAAAAGAGTGTCTATAGATAGTTTGACCTCAGTCACCTAGTTGATATTCATTATGGACTATGTTGAAAGATTGAGAACTACCTAGTCCCATTATTTTTTTTCCTTAGTGACCTTCTTCCTTAGGACCTAGTCAAGTGATCTGGGTGGAATCTAAACTCTCCCTTATCTTGTAGGGTGTCATTCAGGGGAAACAACATAGCGATATTAAGTTTCTTGAAGTATGCCACTATATTTTTCCTACAATATTCCAAGGGTCCTATCATGGTTTGAGCTATAGTCAAATACTCCTCCATAGTGATTTTCATGTTCAAAATATACATTTTATATAATCCCAAGTCCGAGGTGGGCTTTAATTTTAACTTAAAAGACATGCCTTTATTGACTATCACCAAGAGCTTCTTGCATTTCACATCGATCTCCATGATCCTATCTAGATAATCCTAAGTTCATTAGATGATTACTTTTATCTCCACCATAGTTTCCACTACCTTACCCATAATTAAAAAGAGTATTAAGAGGGTATGTTTGTCCTCCCCAATTAGCCTAGTGGGAAAGGAGATCTTTACATGGGCCTCTAAGGTCTAGAATTGATTCTACATATCTTTGAGGAGCTTCTTTAATATGTCATGTGTAGCCTAGATAACAAAGAGTGGGTTCTCAATTAACTTTTCCTCCTTGGTAGATGTCCTCACTTTGGTTAGGGAGAACATGTCTTGTTGCGACTGCTAGACCACTAGGTTTCCCTCTTGGAAAAATCTATACATGAGGTTCTTATATATGATTCTTGTGGCATAATTGAAATTCCACTACACATCTAGGTTACCTTATATTAAAATATCTATAACTTGAAATATTACCATCATCTCCCAAGGTTGAGGAGGTGTTATATGAGTTCAATATATGGTAGCTATAAGAGGATGATGTGGATTGGAGATAGAGGAATGGGAAGGTGTTAATGATGAAACAAGTGGAGGAAGAGGGGGCATGGGAGTAAAGGGAGGTAATAAAAATGGGTAGGACCATAGGAACATTTGTGCTTACCACTGACATTGAATCATGCCTACCTGAGGGGAAATAACTTTGGAGAGAGGGGAATTCATCAAAAGGCAAGAGATTGGCTAGTTAAAAACAAAACCTAGGCATCCAGGGTGATGAAAAGTGATGAGAGTAAGGGGATAAACCTACATTGGTGATTCATGAGAGTCTCACTCTGGGATTGCCTCCAAGCTATTGATAACATTGAACCTTAGTGTCTATATAGCCTTGTGCTGAGGTAAAAGTTATTGAGACATTTATTTTTGGGTCACATAATGTTAAGTTATGTGGGTATGGATTGGCTAGTGCCAAATTACCTAAGTTTTTGGAAGAAGAGGATGTGGTGGATCAAAGGCATGAGGATCGAGTGATCAAAAAGGATAATATCATGGAATACCTTGTAAAATCCTTCTATAAATCATGAGGGGAGTTGAGGTGACATCCTCCATAGAATGAGCAAATGCAAAAAGTGTTATAGATGGCCTAGACTGGACCTTATTTCGTTTATTCTTCTCATGGGTCATGATTTAGGTCAACATCTCTTAGTCATTTATAGTGTTTAAATAAAACTCATCATCCTTGTCTGAATAGTAGTTGTAATTAATGTTGAGGTGAGTCTAATACTTTTCCAAATGAGTCTTGATCATGCCTTTCAGGTCTCAATGTCAGAGTTTGGCTCTCCCTAGAGTAAAAGAATGCTACGTTGTCACCATTTTTTAGAGAGGAGGGAAACCCTTATATACATGGTTCCTAATTATTATTAGGAGAGGTGGGCATGCCTTTTGATAGCAACTAATGTAAAATTCAAAAGTACCCTCCAATAATTGTTACACAATCTCATGTTCTGCCAGGCAATCCAATATAAAATAAGGTAGTGAGAGGGGTCTTTTGAGAATGATCATGACTCAAATCACCATGTCCTCTCATAAGTACTATTAGTCACTAACATCATGAAGAAAGTCTCTAATTTCCTATGATAAATGATGTATTGGTGCCTAGTTGATCATGTTTTACGCCATCAGGTAGAAGGACTCACATATATCCAAAATACAGTTCCTATATTGGTGGCCATATAGATTTTATAAGACTAAAATTCATAGATAAACATGTTAAATGTGTTTACTATGACCAGGCTAAATAATTTGTTTTCATTCTTTAGCCTAAATAACACCATTATATACATGGATGACCCCTATTCAATTGTAAATGTTGTCCTAGGAAGGTCTTTTAGTGTAATCCTAACTTGATGGTAACCAAAGAAACCATGGGTAAATGAATATATTTTCCTATCTACCACACTTCTAATATTTCCTTTGTAAATAGTGTGGGAAATGGGTCATGTCATTATATCTTATTTAAATCTTGATAATAAATTCAAATATGTATTTCACTTATTTTCATGTCATATCACCTTTGGGGTAATCAATTTTATATCATCTACTAGGGTAATTATATTATCTTCTAACATATTATCTAATTTAATTTTTACCCTAGATTTAACATTAAGATTAATCTTTGGAAATATTTTCATCAATAGTTTATGTTGATGGGTCATTTGGCACACAAAATTATGTGTGATGGTATCACATATAGCCTTTAATAAAAAGAGACACAGAGGGCTCCACAAGATCTATATATTCCGAGACATGATGTACTAGGTAATGAGGTTGGTCAATGTGCAAATGTTTCAATTCAAGAAGCAAACTGCTTTGGAAATTTAGACTTTATTTTAAATGCTAATAGATTATATAGTACATAAAGTTTATCTATTTGTCAATTACGTTTTTTACTGTGTTTGGAAAACAATAACAAACACATGCATTTATATTTGTGAATAAATATTTGATAATCTATAACTAATAATGAAATGTATTTTAAGTCATGACTGACATGCATAAATGAATTGAATTAAAATCTATACTAATCCTAGCCTAACAAGTTTATAAAAAAATGACAAAAGATAAGGGAAATAAGATAATGTAATAAAATTCTAATTGGTATTAAGCCAATTCATTGTGTTTGATGAAATAAAACTACATAAATCATTATCGCACATGGAAAGCATCCACACAACTACAAAGTTAGATGATGCAAGAGTATAGGTATTCATAATATTAAGTGGGAAATTACAACCACCATTTACAAGTGCAAATTGTAAACAAAATGACTCCACATCCATATATTAATAAAAGTATTCACATAAATAACACAAGTTTAAATTCAAAATGATCATCTAGATTCAAATTTATGTAGTGCAATAGTAGTGCGAAGACAAATATAAGATATATTACATTTGAAAGTAGGAAATACATAAATTGCATGTTTAGTTTCAATGTCTCCTCTTAGAATAAAAAAAGATCCATCCCTTTGAATGGACTTGGGCTGGATATTTCTAACAATCAGTCAATATAAAAAATACATTTGCATCTAAAAACGCTTTACACTTTTCCCTCCAAAAACATAAACCTCCATTTACGCTTTCTTCATATTCACATTTATAAAATAGATAAAAACTAGTTAATTTCTCATATAAGAGTAAAAAGAGTTTTTAATGTCCTTAAAATTCAATTTATATTAAAAATAAGAAATTTGGTTGGGATAAATACATCTTTCTACTGGTGCACATTCATCTAAAATGATCATGCCGCAATGACTAGGTCAAAGCCAATTCCATGTTGCTAAATTAGCACTCAAAATAGATCCATAATTTAAAATATATGGTTTAAAATGTCCCAATAGGCTGCTTGGAGCCCTAGAGTGGGAACAAATTAAAATTTGAATTGAAACTTAATTTTTATATAAAAATTTAATAAAAAGTAATATATTATTAGAATAATAAAGTAATAATTATAATAATTAAATTAGTTTAATATTAATTATTAAATATATAATCAATTAAAATTGCATTAATTAAAATAAACTTAATCAAAATAAATTAATAGTTTAAAATTATAATAAAAAATTAAAAACAAGGAGGTGGAGGGAGAGGACATAACTCCCCCTCTCAAGAGTAAAAGTCTTATGTGCTACTTATGCAACAAGATGGAATTGTTTCACATTACCCCCATAAACACATCATGTTCTTTCCTTTGCCATGTATCTCACAAGACTCATAACACTACATAACTCATGGTCTATTGGCCCATAGGGACAAGCCCAAGTCATGCAGTTCATGTCCTTTATGGGGGTCAAAGAATACTAAATGCTAGGTCCATACTAATTAGAGTTTATTTTGTGTATATGATAACATGTTTCAAATTTCATTCTTAAATTTCTAAACCAATGCAAAATCTGGTAAAATATCCTCCTACTCACCTCCAGGCACACTTAAGCATTATTTATGGTAGGACATAGTCTTATAAGTAGATCAGGTTTTGGGACGTGATTTAACACACACACTAGGATGACCCTATTGATAGTAATATAGTGGTAATTTAAAAAAAACCCAATTTAAAACTATGAACAATAATTTACATGAAATACTAAGCAATATATAAAAATATAAAACTAAATAAGCCATGAAGGATAAATATTTTACTCCACAATGGCATGTTTTTCCCTTCTCCATACATTTGATTATATAATATTTTCATCTTTTTTCCTTAATATATGGCTTCTCATTTGTCTTTTTTCCTTTCTTTTGCCTTTTCCTCTTTTTATTGTCTCACTTGATTTTTCCCTCTTTTTACGTAGTTACAAATTTATAATAAAATCAATTTCCCTGTATGTATGCTAATAGACCCTTGAAGAAATTTAAGAAAGTTCAAGGCAAGGGTTCCATGATGAAAAAACAATAATAACACAAAAAAGGTGTGTCATGGCTCCAAAGGAAATAGGGCATGCAACAACAAATGACAACTCTACTAGAAAATACTCATGAGTAGTTTAAAACTAGAGGAACATGTCTAAAATACTAATGTTTGAACTAAGACATCACATGGAACATGAATGGATTCTCAAGAGGAAAATAATTGAATCACTATACAATAAAATATTATATACCCGTTGACCTAGTTTTTACATATTAGTTCATCACAGCTTAATAGAACCGACAAAGACTATCGATTAAAACTTTGATCATTATGTTATTGAATCCTACCTTGATAGAACTTTATTTGGCATTGCTCATATCCAACTAAGCATCCAAATACATTAAGGAGATGTTTATGTTCCCACTTAAGGCTTCGATGTACTACCATCTAGTTTTCCATAGCCTTGGTAGAGGTTGTTTGAATCACTCAAAAATTAAGTTTTTCATAAATTGATTTTATTTTTATTTATTTTTATTTTCTTTTATTAATTTTAAAATATCAATGTTGTATTTGGAACAACCATGGAAAAAAAATGAAAATTTATATACTTTCAACCCTATTTCTTTACCATACTAGGTTCATCTAAGTAAATATAGAAACCATTAAGGTGTTATTTTTTATGCCTGGTTTTAAGAGAATATATTCAAAGATTAAATATTTTATCTAAATTAACCCAAACATGAACAAATACAAAACACACATGACATCCTAAGATTTTAAAACAAAAATTAGAAATAGAATCTTAAGTTACAGACTACTAAGATCAGATAAATAGTAGAATGCCAATATGGTTGCCTATGTACACATATTTCTTCCTTCATTCTTAGATCAATGAATTACCCAATAAAAAAATAGAAACAAACCAAAAGAGACAAATAGTGAGGTCAAACCCATGACAAAAATCAATAAAAAAAATCTTGAATAAAAAAGAAAGATAGAAATGAATGTAGAAAACAAAAATAAAATATATACAAGACCATGCCATGCCAATTCAATCCTTAACCTAGTCGTTAAGGAACTATCCTTTGATTAAAAAAATGGGGAATTTTCACTAGTCAAAAACTAAGTTGAAACACATTTTTGTACATTATTTTCAAATTTTTTAAAGGACATAGCCATAAAGAATAAAACTTGTCATGTTGTCCCTTTTTCTCATGAGTCTTATCGAAGAGAAGAACTAAATTTGAGATCCTAAAGGATTTCAATTTGGATTAAATTTAAATCCAATACTTGATGACTCTTTAGTGTTTACTAAAGTACAATAGGGCAACATCAAAATATTATTCAAGTTGTATTAGATTTAAGATTTGGGCCTACATCTTATCATTAGTTTTGATGTAGTCCTTCATGAAGTGCAAGGTTGAGATTATTAGATTCACAAGAAATATGGGATTCTTGTCGTATAAAAAATTATATTGTAATTTATCCATAGATAATTTAATTATAAAATAGATGAATTAGTTTTGATGGACTTGAATGATGTCTAGTCCCCATTTTAAAAATGATCAAACCTCAATAACTGGTTACAATAGCAGAACAAGGTTGCACTCTTATTGTGTAGTGATTTTGAATGTATGATAGTGCCTGAGATGGTCGGTGAGAATCCATTAAAACATGGATCTAGAAATAATTTTTCTAAAGGATATAGTGGGCTATAGCACTACCTGAACCATGTTTGGTTCCATAATTTTTATGATTTAGCGTGTGGGAACTTCAACTAATTCTTCTTTGTTTAAACATCTCATATAAATTCCTCCATGATTATTTATATATAGAATGTCTGATTTAATCATGAAGTTTATTCTATTCAAATTCAAAACTCTTCTTTAATTGGATTTCAATTAGATCACTTGTTATTCATCAAATAGTGAACTATTTCTTGATTCCACTCATCCGTTGTGATGGATTGCTTATTATGCTATTGGAAAACTATTTTAGGATCAACCTTAGCCATCACTTTACTCAATAATTTCCCTCTGACAATATTCATTGTTTGGATATAAAAGTCAAATTAATTTGAATTGGTCATCCACATGCTTCTATGTTCAGATAACTCATTTTTCATTAATATTTTTGTTACAATAAGGTTAAGGACAAAAACAAACACTTCACTACATAATATTTAATGTCTAATATTATTAAATACATTGACTAGTTTAAAATTTTGTTTATAAATCATCGTGTTATAAGTGGAGAGATCACAAATAATACTAGTCTATTGTCTCCAACTTCTTTCATTTGAGTCAAAACAACAACACTTGAATGCTTAAAAGCAAATTAATAAATGTATAAGGGATACGTGTAGTTGGGACATATCATCACTAGGGTATTTACATTCAATTTATTTATGTCATCAAAATCTACTTGTACTTCAGAAGTCCACTTAATCTTACCATTATTATTTAGCATGTTTTTGAACAGTCTAACTCTTTTGGTAAAATTTGAGATGAATTTATGTACAATATTGATCTTGTCTTTTATCTTGAAAGGCAATATATTTTTCATAATTTACTCCACTTTGTCAAGGTCTATGGATATACCTCTTTCATAAATGATGTAACCTAATATTTTTCCTTTAGTAACCCCAAATACAAAAATTTTCATATTTAGAGAAATGTCATGTTCTTTACTGCTCTATAGCATTATCTTAAAATGCCTCATGTGGTCTTCTCTATTCTCAAAGAAGACATTTGAGTAGTACATGTATATGAAAATGCATTTTACTATGAGGTCATTGAATGTAATGTCCAAGACACATTAAAAGTTATCACCCTCATTGATTAGTCAAAATGATGTTCCTTTTTATGTGAATACAACCTATTTTATTGTAAACATTTTCTTGATCTAGTATTCATCTTTGACCATCACATGATTGTAGTTATAATATCTATATAGAAATTACATTATTTTAGAGTCTTTAACTATCTAAAACACTTCATATAGCTAAGGTAGTGGGTAATTAACCTTGTTTGAAGTTCTATCCAAGTTACATAATTCCACACCTAAACATATTTACCATCTGTTATTTAAAAATAACATAATATTAGCCACCCAAGTGGAATTCTTGATGGGAAAGATGATCCTATCCAATAAAAATTTCTTCACTTATTTGAAAATCAAAGGCTCTGTCAATTAATTCATAAGTCTATCCCTTTGATGGAATGGCTTGAATCTAGGATTTTGAGGAATAGTCTGAGTGAATATTAAGGTATGAAATACCTTTAGGTCATCATATTTCCAAGTTATTACATATCTGAAGCTATTCAGGGCCTATACGATCACATATTTTTCATCTTGAGTACAAATTGTGCCTTTTTTGAGTCCTTTGCATTATATAGACTTAAATGCATTTGAGAAATACCTTTGATAGGGGTCATTTTATCCTTCTCACCTTGGTAATCCATATCAAACAACCTTTATAATAAGACCAATTAAAACTAAAAAATCTTACTCCTTTTTCATCCAATTCAAACTTGTCTCTGTCATCTTCAACCATGATCTTGGATTCAAATACCTTTGTGTTTGTTATGAAATAAATGATATGTTGATAATTATTAAATAATTGGAAGTTTTAGATATTATATATAACATAAGGACTAGAGACTAACTCAACTATATATTTTTTTAATTTGAAGTTGACAATTGGTTCCAAGGTGTTTGCAATCATTACTAGTGAATCCATTATTTGATATCTTATATAAGGCATTCTTTGGATATTTATTAAATATAAATATTATATTAAATTTAATACCAACTATGGCATATGGATAAAATTTTGTCATTATAAGGATATTTTACTATAATTTTATTGTCCAACATATTTATGTCACCTAGCACCTTTAGGTTCATAACATGTATCCTAAGAGCACATTGAATGATGTGAACCAATGCTTCATATTACACCATGTTATTTGTGTAATAAAATTAAAGTCATAATGTTGTCAAATAATATTTTTCTATTGGTTTAATGAACTCAACTCTAAAATCACAATCAATCTTGGACTTAGATCCATCTATTTTAAGGGTCCACAAATGACCTTCAGTTGTTTGTAGTGGACTTTGAGAGGTACATGTTACTAAAGCATTAACTTATTTGTTATTTTTATCAACATCAATTATGCATAAAATTTGTTCTTAAATTTATAATGATACTTTAGTTCAATCTTTAGTGGATAAGATAGGTGCTGGGATACTTAGAATGGGATTATTTGCAACCCATAAGCTTGAAAACCTTTCATTTGTACTTGGACCACCATGTGTTAGCTTACTAATTTCTATGATCAGATTGAATAATGTTGGAAATAACTACTGACAACCATGTTCTACAAATATATTAAATTTTTTTAGGTTTTTAATATATGAGGGAGACATTTTGAAATTAAGGTATCCATGTGCACATAGGATATCCTCTTCATTTGGTTTCTCAATATCTTCAATATTTGAAATCTCTTACATAGAAAGCATAATAATATTTAGATTTTTATGGTATTTTACCTTATTTTTTAGTGTGTAAACCCCTATCTCAAACTATTCATAAATATAAAAATCATATTTCTATAATCATGATCATATGTATCTCTTATGGATCCCACTCAAATCTAAGTTGGTTAGGTATGCCATGCCATAAAAGCCACGCATGAGAGACATTGATCACCATGTATCCATTTAATGTTTTATACCAATATATATATTGAGAATCATACCATATGAATTATGTATATACACCACCTAAATATCAATAAGCTAATATACTCTTTGATCAAAATCCAACTACATGTGAAAATGGTTTAACTCACCAACTAGCTTGACTTATGATTTACCGAACTGAACTACCTTTGTGCTTGATTTAGCATGGGTCAGACACAATTTATTAAAAAATAAGTGAGGAACCATGTTTATTGAAACATATAAGTCCACCAAAAATTGTCTAATTATTTTACCAAAAATATGAATTGTGAGAAGAAAAGGTGGAGTTTTAGTCTTCTCCTCACAAAATACAACATGAGCATCAATTGTTCTATTAACTTCTTTCTCTTTATGAGTATATCAATCTTATAATGGTAAACCTATTTGGATTAGATGTTTGGATAAACTTAAAAACTATTATGTTAGAATTCCTTCATGTCTTTGATGATGTTGTAACCGATTTTTTTCTAGAGATTTGCCAACTTAAGGGGGTGTAGAATTGTTCTTCGGTTGATAAGACAAGATAGGTGATTTAAGAAAAAATGAGTTACTGATTGAGTTTTCATTAGGTAGAATTTGAGTGTTATTTAGAGGATTAGAAGCGGTTAACATATTTTATTTATTTATTACTAAACGTGTAATTATTTTCCCTTTGGAATTGTTTGAACATGTGAACTTAATCCAAGTTGTCTTCAATCTCATTGTCACTCTCATACAAGAATTTAAATGTCTCCAAGACTAAATCATTACCTAGATTCAATATAGTTTGATTTGAGTTATTATATAAAATATGCACTATTTCAAGGTTGTTTGTTTCCTTTTGAAAAATATTTAATTCAAATATAAAATCATCGCAATCAGTTTCAACATGATCTATTGTGTTATGTAAACTACACTAGGTGGGAAGGCTAAATCAACCAAGTTAATCAAGCCTAAAGAATGTTTATTATTATGATTTATGTTTTCAAGAGGACTCAACTCATTTTCATTGTTATTCCTTGTGTTCCATCAGTTATTAGTTCTTTGAAAGTTCATATTATTATGTTTAGGTGGGTTGCTTTTAGCTTCTTTAACTTTTTGTTTAGGAACATGTTTCTACAAATTAAACATGACATTTGCCAATAATTAAACCATTTTATAAAAATGAGCTAATTTTGGGTTCACATTATCATTATTTTGGTTTGTTTCTTTTGGTATTGTATTGATAATAGGTGCCAAAACATTTATAAATGTAGGGACAACATGATGCATTTGGTCATTGTTGACTATTTTGCCATCATTAGTCGAAGTTGCTTATGTTCATGTTTTCAAGAAGTCTCAAATCATGGAGTAAAAATTAAAAATAGTATTAAAAATATTATTAAAAAATCATGAATATAAATATTTCTCATAAACAACTCACAAGTTTAAATTTTGATAGATGCTTCTTTTATTCCTCTAATTAGTTATTTGTAAGGTAGTGAAGACAATTTTTATATGCTTGGTACATGAAGTTGAAGAGAATTTGGATTAAAAATAATTAAGGGTATTTTTGAGACCTTATTAATTAATTATTAAATTCAATTTTTTCAGGTCATAGTGGATTAATTTAATAATAATTTTTAATAAGAACATGTGCTCTAAAACCCTTTTTAAACTCTCATGGCTCAATTTTAAGCATTATGTTTGCATTTTTGAGTTCTTTGTTGAAAATAAAATGTGATGAAATATATTTTGGGTAATATAATTAATTTATACACTTTAATAAATAAATTTTTTATGTCAGATACTGGAGAAAGGTAAACGTACAAACATTAAGGTTTTAAGCAAGTAAGAGAGAGAATAAGAAAATGCAATTTTTGAGAGGTTTAAGTGATTGATTGATCACATAAAATTATTAGAATGATAATAAGGGTTATTAAAATATATAATTAAAAAATAATTATGTATTTATACCTCATAAAACTCAATAGAATGGCAAAACATAAACCTATAGATGTTTACAAATGAAAGTGTGCAAACTAGGAAACACCAAAAAGTGCATATTTTGAGTTTTATTAGATTAAAAATATTAAAATTTGACATGAATATATTTTTATTTTATGTATTTTAATGTTTAAAAGTATCTTAAAGTGTTTATTGTTCCTAATCATAGATAAAATTCCAATATGCAGGTCTAATCATGAAGAGAATGAAGGTTTCTTTACTTTTTTGCTCACAAACGGAGTTGAAAATGGGTGTTTCAGGTCCCTCCAATGGAAATAATTGATTTGAGTTTGTGAATAATTTATTTAAATGCATTTATTAATTATAATTAAACTAAAAAAAATCAAAATAGGCTCAGATCATTGAAAAACATCTCCAAGTCAAGCCTACGGCAGTAAACATAAACTTTTTTCATAAATTTTTCATAGAGAGTCTAGTGAATAGTTTTGAAGTTTTAAAAACTTTTAATAATATTACCTATTGATAAATATACAAAAGTAATATTATGAGTCATTTTTTAGTCTTTTAACTCATTTTAGACCCCCTAAGACAAATTAATATTTGTTAAGAATAAGAGAGCAAATGAGAGCATAAAATGGTGTTTTTTGGAGATGTACATGGTGTTTAGAGTTGGAAATGTGTTTTAAGTTTTGAGGCACCTTGGTGATTATGTTAAAATCATAATTTTATATTTATATATTATTATTAATAATATCCATCAATTTTATGGCTCTCACGGTGTATTCAAAAAGCTTGTCAAAGTTGTACAAAATAGGCATGCAGAAGAAGAAATAATTTGAAGATATGATATGGTAATAATCAAGTACACACATACCATGAATATTTAATTAATAATTAAAAATAAACACATTCCAATTTATCTAACTATGAATCCCCATTTGGGATAAATTTAACAATCTTAAGTCAACAAAAAAAAGTCTTCAATTAGCCCTACAAAAGTGGAGCTCCAAAACATGCAAAGGTGAATAAGTGGCATTAAATTATTGATAAAATTTAGTGACATATTTTTATGAAATATATTCCTTTATAAAGGAAAAATTTTTCACTTATACTATTCCCCCCTTTGATATATTTATAGAAGAGACACGAGCCTAAAAATACATGCAAGTTGCATGTAAGATAACTCAAGTTAAACACGACGTGTGAAGTTGAGATAAGTACAATAAACTCAAGATGAAAGTGAAGGTAACTAAATTATAAATTTAAGATTCAATAAATATCACAATGATTTAACTGAATAAGATCAAGATGTTTACATGATCAAAACAAGTTAACTCAAGACTTAAGCTTGCATGAAGAGCCCTTTGAATTTTCAGACATAAAAGAATTACCTCGCTCTATCCTACCATGCCATATAAAATTAATAATGTTGCAAATAAAGTGATAAATTTAATTTTAGGTGGAATTAAAAGTGGATTTGAACATAGAGTTCAATTTGAATTGAATTTCAGTTGAAGTAGAAGTGATCTAGGACCTGCATGTGGACTCATCTGAAACTTCTTGTCTTCTCCCTCTCTTCTTATTATATATATGTAAATTAATTTTTGAATTATTATGGGGAGATTATTATTTTTAATTACTTAATATCTATCAAATTTTTTTACTACCTCACCTTTGAAGCAATAAAGAGCTAAATTTTTCCTCCATCTTCAAGTTATTCATGAAGTCTATTCTTAATTCAACGATAGAACATAATGAATGATTACTTTATCTATGTTTATGTTTGAATATATCACATTTATTCTTAAAATTAATATTCTTTCAGGTCATATAAAGTTTCTAAGTTTGATTTCTAGCAAATCTAGAAGTGAATTCAACCATTATTCATTCATCCCAAGCGAGTGTAAGTGTTTGTGAAGGCATGTGTGTGAAATACTTATGCAAGAGTCATTGTATTAAGATGAATTGAATGTGTGATAGTTATTTAAATTATAAAATATGTCAATTATAGGCATAATTAAATTTAATATTGGTTTATCACCATAATTTTTAGGTTTTATTTCCATTTTTTAGCTTTATCATAGCTCCTTTTACCCTTTTCCTAGTCAAGAAAACATATAATTATTATGTTTATATAGAAGTAGGTGAGTATACCAAATGGAAAAAAAATAATCTAGAGATTCTATCCAATTATAATGTCCCATACCTTGGAAATTTTTCATTGTATCAATGAAAATGAGAATAGGCACAGGTTCTCAGCAAGGGTGCTCTTCTAAGTGATATATGTTTCTAACACACCTAATGGGACCATAACATAGAATATTACTAAAGATTGATTCTATTTTTAGTAATTTACAAAAAATACATTTCTCAATTAATTAGTATTTAGTGAATCTAAGTTATATATAACAGGTTTGAGCAATCCAAGTATCTAAAAATGTTAGTTGGTATATATTTCAATCCTCCATTTTGTGAAAATGTAGCATTTATACATTAATATCATTTATATTGAGCTAGGAATATTTATATATTTTTGTCAATTAGCCCTATACCAATAGGATATAATTATTATCATGATATTTACAACCCTCAAACCCCTAATCATGTTTCCAATCAACCTTGAGAAAATAATGTTCTTTCAAATCATCCTAAAAAAAAGTGTCCAAGAAATCAAACTTGACTTTGAGAGACAATGTATGGAGATTTATAAGGAATATTAATACAATGGGCCCCAAGAATATATTGCATATAAGTACTATACACATTACAAATATATTGAATCATTGAAATAATATAATAAGGCTATAAGATAACTAATACAACAACTGCCCATGAAAGTCCACAATTCCATGTTGGAAACAAGAATTATTTGAATCAATTGAACCTTCAAGAGAGTCTAGTTTCTTGAAGATTCCAATTTTTAGGAATCTTATTCTTATGAAATATTTTATTCATATGCAAAATTTACTCCCTCTTCCCAAAGATCCTAAGACTATTTCATCTTGTAAACCTTCTTAGAACAAGACCCTTGATTAAGTCATGCCTACTCTTGAGAAATATCATTTTCCCATGCAAATCCAAAATCAAGATATTGAGAAAGTTGTTGAACCTAAACCAAGAAAATTTATAAATTTATTGATTCCTCCACCCATACCTCAAATTGAAGTTGTCCATGGAGATCAAGGCATATCATGATGTGAAAGGTTGATTATTTAGTGGAAATAAAATTATGAGTCATTAAATCATGAAGCCCTAACACAAGTTTCTTTCCCTTATTTAAAATAAATATTGATTGAAATCCTTCTTAATGATTATTTAATCTTAAAACCCATTCAATAGCATCCAATAATTGCCTATATTCCTATGCCACCAATTGGAACCTATTTCCCTCCCACCATCTCCATTATTAAAGGAGAACCTATTGTATGGATGGTAAAATAAGAACATGTAGGTGAAGAGGATAATTTGCCTAGAGAGGATGATAAAGAGCTATTTTAGTAAAATGAGATTCAATTTGGAATAGAAGTAGATCATGTTTAAGCCATTGAGAATCCACTAAAAAATAAAATTGTAGTAGCAAGTGACCCTCAACAAGCCTATCATGAAGATATTATAGAAGATATGGTAGTAGCTAGTGAGATTACAATATAGGTTTCAAAAGGTAGCATTCCTAAATGTACAAACTAAGTAAATATGAGTAAGATAAAAGTGACGATCAATAAAAGATATTAAACAATTTTTAGTAGTTGAAAATAAAGAGGGTATATCTAAATATGTCATATAAATCCAAGAACATTGTTATAATGAGCCACTAAAAATTGAAATTGTAGCTATTATTATTGATCAGAGTATGGTTACATCAGAGAGCTTTCTCAATATTAAATATAAATATAAGGGGAGTATTTAACCATGTGATGAATTTTTTATATTGTACATATGTTTTATTTATTTTATTCTCTTGGAGATAAGCCAAAGAGGTTGGCAAGTAGGAAAAGTTTTCATCCAACTAGAATGGCACTCACACAGTAGCTTGTTAGTCATCTTCATCAACCACATGAAAAAGACCTAAGAATTATTTTTGATCCAGGTGGATATTGATTTTTTTATTTCTTAGTGTCTATATTTAATTTTCCTCCAAGTGATTTTATTTACATGTTATTGTTAGTTTATTTCTCACATTCTTCTAAGTGTTATTTTGCACATTTTTCATTTAGTAGTTGTTCTAGTTTTCAATAAAAAAAATGCTTATGAACAAGTGTTTTAATTGATTGAGAAGAGAATTTATAGTTTCATATTTGGTGATATTTCTATGATTCCATAACCCAATATATATAGATACTTTTCTTGAGTGTTTAGTAAGAAAACATCCTAACAAAGTCACCAAGAATGTTGACAATTTTGCCATTATTCATAAAATTTGCTTATGTGCATGTTTTAAAGGAGAATATATTCATGGATTAAAGGTTAAATAATATATTTGAAAAATTAAAAAAAAATTATCAGGCCAAAATCATGCTCAATAATGACTCACAAGTCTAAATTTTGATAGAGGTTTCTTTTATTCCTCTAACTAGCTATTTGCAAGCTAGTGAAGGCAATTTTCAGATGCTCAGTACATGAATATGAAAATAAGTTGTTTGAAATAAAATTAAGGGTAGTTTGGGTCCCATATTAAATTAATTATTTTAATGTTAAAATAGATTAAATTTATGAACAATTGTTAAGAAAAACAAGTGCTCTAAAACCATTCTTAAATGCTCATGGCTTGGTTTTAAGCAATTTATTTACATTTTTAATTTTTTTGTTGAAAACTAAAGGTGGCGTGAGATTTTATTTGGAATATAATAAATTTATAAACATTAAAAAATAATAATGTCATGGAAAATAATGTATAAAGGCAAAGGTACAACCATTAAGGTTTCAAGCAAGTAAGAGAGACAGTTAGAAAAGGTAATTTTTGAGACATTAAAATGATTTGTTGAGCACATAAAATTATTTTAATGATAAGAGGAGTTATCCTAAGTAATAATTAAAAATTAATGAGGCATTTGGGTCTTGTAAAATTCAATAAAATGGAAAAATACAGACCTACAAGTATTCATAAATGTATTTGGTTAAACTAGGAAACACTAAAAAGTGCATATTTTAAGTTTTATTAAATGAAAATTATTTAAATTTGACATGGAGGTTTTTTTTAATGTAATTGAATATATAAAAGTGTTTTAAATTATTTAATATATCTTACAAGAGATGAAATTATAAATATAGGTTTGATCATGAAGATAATGAAGGTTTCCTCATTTTTATGCACACAAATAGAGTTGGAAATCGGTGTTTCAGGACCCTCCAATGGAAAAATTGATATAAGAGTGTTTATAATTATTATATATGTCTAAATAAATGATAATTTAGTGAAACCAATTCAAAATAGGCTCATCTCATTGAAAAACATCTCCAAGTCAACCCTTTTTTATGAATTTTTCTTAGGGAGTTTGGTGAAGAGTTTTGGTGATTTTAAAAATTTTAAAAGTCTTCCCCATTGATAAATATCCCAAAAGAATACAATTTTTTTTTTGTCAGGATTGTAACTCATTTTAGACCCTTTAATCCAAATCAAGGTTTTTTAGAATAAGAGAGCACATGAGAGCATAAAATGGTGGTTTTTGGAGTTGTACATGGAGTTTGGAAATGAAAATTTGCTTTAAGGTATATTACACCATTTTTATTATGTAAATATCAAATTTTTATTTTGTATATATTCTAATTATGAATATCCATCAATTTTATTTCTCTCACAGTGCATTCAAGAAGCTTGTTAAAGTTGCACAAAATATGCATATGGAAGAAGAACTAGTTTGAAGAGTTGATATGGTCATAATTAGGTACACACTTATAAATGATATTTAATGGATAAATCAATAGACACATGTTCCCCTGTTTGTAACTATGACACCCAATTTAGGCTAAATTTAAAAATTTCAAGTCAATAACAAAGAGTCCTCAATTAGCCCTACAAAAGTGGAGTTCCAAAAAATGCAAAGGTGAATAAGTTAATTTTAATTCTTGGTAAAATTTAGAGCCCTATTTTTAGGAAACATGAATACTTTTATTGCCCAAACTTGCACAAAGCAATTTGTGCCCTTTTATAAAATATTAGTGCATTAATATCTAACTATTTCCTCTTATTTGAAAGTGTTCACCCATGTTAAAAACACAACCCTTGATTTGTGAATACCTTGTGAAAATTCAATTTATATTAACATTATACATATTCATGTTTTAGTGAAATTGTAGGATATATGGTAAGTAAAGAGCTCAGCAAAATTTTAATGGTTGATTCCAAGTTTACAAAATTTCAAATTGTAGTTGGGGTGAAAAGGTTCGTGAAAATATATAGTGGAGAAACAATTTTTAAAAAAGGAATTTTTTTTTAATGTGTAAAGTGTCATCACATTGCTCGAGCCCATGTAATTTGTAATAATAGCATAGTAATGTAAGAAACCAATATTTAAAATGCCAATCAGTTGGAAAGAATAACCCCAATGCCACATCTTCAAATGTTAGCCAATGGTGAAAGATCCATGTAGGAATGAGTAATTTTTTTAAAATTTTGAGCCAATGCCATAGGTGGAAGAGTCCACATGGAAGCATAAGAAAATTATATATATATATATATATATATATATATATATATATATATATATATATAAAAGAAGCATAGGCCCATGCAGAATGATTTGGTAGAGCTTCTAAGGCAAATTACAAATTGTAATTTGTAATTAAAAACATGAAATGTGATTCCTAAGTTACCATTACTAGGAGGTATTGTAATAAAAAAAAAAAAAAAACGTGAAGAAACACATTTTATATTTGCAACATGTAAAATGTAGTCCTATCTCTTAGTTCTATAGGTTGACGTGTAAAGGAAAGGCAGAAAAAAATCATGATAGAAATATTCACTAGGGAAACAACTTTGAAAATCAATTATTTAAAATACAATTTGAAATTTTTTAGTGAACCTTGATAAAACACAACATAGATGTTAACTATGTTGAAAAAGGATAAACGTTAGCATGGAATGTGGCATAAATTCTCAATGCAAATGCAAATTTGAAAATTTACAAAGTTATAATTTGCTTCTCAATCTCCCAAACCTACCATACATTCTAAGTCATCAAATTAAATGATAGAGAAATGAAATGAGAAAGAAATTTTTAAATTTTTAAAATTTCAAAGTGAAGTTGAGTTCCCCAAGCCCATAGATTTCAAAAGAGGATTCAATATTCAATAAAATTATTCCATGTGTCTGTAATAGGTTAAGAGATGTCATGAGGGTAAGGAACTAAATGCCAAGTGTTTCAAGTTTTCCTTGTAGAATTGTTTTCAAGAAACCCTCAACAAGGCATGTCTCATTTTATTTCATTATTACTAACTAGGTGTTTTTGACCTTAGACTTGGATGAAGAATCTAAAGATTCATAGGTAGAACTTTGGGATATAATTTATAGGGGTGACTACATGAAATATGTAGTTGTAGAGTGTTATCAAAGTGTGTAAACTACATTGAAAGTGATGTTGGATGAAGAGGGAAGATTATGGGTCAAATGAGTATTTTGGACACCACATGGAAGGTTCAAGACTTAAATCATGCTCAAATTTTGATCACTTTTCCATGAGGGTCCTATAATTTTAGAGAGTTTCCCTTGATTTGAAGCACAATTGATAATGAAATAAGCATGTTTTAAAAACTAGCTCTAGCATTCTCTATTTTTAACACACAGAGATCAATGTCAATGGCCGATGTTGGTTGCAACAAGACTGATATTAGTCATAAAATAATCGATGTCAATAAACAATGACTGATAATGGTTAGATATAAACTCTTAGGTCAAAATTATTTTAACAAAACATTTGTTACCCTAATTTAGAATAAAATCTCCAAAAGAAACTTCTGGATCATGGAATAAATGTTTAGATAGATAATTATAAACCAAAATAACAAACTATAATTTTGAATAAGGATCTAAAACATAAATATTTTTCCATTTAACCTAACCAATGTCAGTTACATATAACTGATGTTGGTCACTATGTGGCCTATGTGTCAACAAAAAATGTCAAAAAAATGGGAAAATAAAGTTAAAAACTTGATTTTAATACTTTTTAAACACTTTTTAGATTTTTTAAAATTACCAAAGTGACTTCCTTGATTGAATGGGTTTTGTGGTCCCATCGGGCATGCCAAGATGTAGAGATGGATTACAAATATGGTTAGATCAAGCATTAGTCAAGAAAATTAAAAAAATGCATAAGTACAAACAAGCTAAGCCAACCTATTTAAATGGGGATTGTAAATCACAATTGAAATCAAATGAAAGAAATCACATATAAATTACCTTCTCAAGATCATCCCACCATCCTAATTTGGCTCAAAGTGTGAATTTCCACTTGATTTGGTGCTCAAGTCTTTAATAATGATGCTAGACAAAGCTCATTTATCATCTCTTTGTCACCAATGAAACTAGGCTCATGATATGAAAATCAATGTGGTGCGTATCTTGAATCTATCATATTAAAAATTAAGCATAACAAAAAACACACACAAATGGCATGTGGAGAGAATTTTACATCATATTTTTACACAAATGAAGCTTAATCAAAGTGGTCTTGGCCCTCCTATTTATAGATTTTCCAAATTGATCAGAATCAACCATGAGCATCCATTTTGAGATCAAGATGTGTGGCCATGAATTAAATAAATTATATAAATAATATCCACAAATACCATCATCAATATTGGGGAGAAAGGGGCATTAAAGATGCATGAGAAGCCATAATCCTGATATTTATTGCATTTATGGTTTATGGATGCCACCCTAAAAATGATGTCATTTGATAATGCAGTTAATAGGAATAAATTTTTAATAAATAAATATTTAATAACTTCCATGGAATTATTATTTAAACTCATAATTTGGTTTAATTTACCTAATTAAGATTAATCAATTTTTATGGAATTCTTTGAAAATTGGTTGCACTCAATTAATCAAACTAGTTAGAATGTCATATTACTGGGTCATAATTTCACTAGAGAGGAATTATAAGGTGATGCTAGTGGATTACATACTGATATCCCATTTAGGATGTTGTTGACACAAAATAACACATGTAGGTGTTGTATGCATCTAAATTAGAAGAAAAGAGTGATCCAGAGCACCAAAATGGATTTTCATCATTTTGACTCAAATTGATTTGATAAAAGTTAATAATCACATAAAATGTATTCCCCATTTAGGGATACATTATAATAAACTGAGACTTTTATATGACAAGCTCGAACCATTTAGCATGTTTAAGTGATTTTAGTCTAATTTGTGTATTTTCAGAAATTTCAAGTAAGATTGGCAATTTCAACACAATGGTGTTAGGAATTAGATATCTGCAAGTGGAACCTAAAAAAATTTAAGTGAGATTATTTTGGTTAACATTTTAATGCCATACTAAAAATATATTATGATGTATACTATGATTGACTTACAAAACATAAAATGAAGATGGAATCAATACAATTTTTTATGTTCAAAAAATATTTCTAGGCATTTCAGATGCATGGAAAAACTTTCTAGAATGTAAGGATATTGTTGGCAATGATGATAGGCACTATCTTTTGGATTTGATGAGAACAACTCTAAGGGATGAAAAATCCATAAGCTCAGGATCACACTATTATTTGATGAGGCCTAAGCTCATTTCTTCATTTTAACAAGTGGAAAGCTAAGAAAGGACAAACACACACTCAAAAGGAATATTAGCATAAATTTTAACATTAAATATAAATTTGATTTAATTGCACATGGCATGTGAATTATTGGTGTATTTTGTGTTAGGAAATGCAATTTTCAAAAATGTAAACTTGCAATTTGCTTCCTGAGTTCCAAATCCCATGAAGATCTCAGTGGGAAAAATAATGTGCAAAAGCAAGTTTTTGAAAATACAAGTTGTAAATTACATGCCCAAACATGAAACCCACTACTCAACATGTAGTCGAAAGTCAAAGTGGATGTTTTCAAGCCAATTTTAACTTTGCAATTTTGTGAAATGTAAATTTCCATAGAATTTCACAAGGTAGCAACAACACTTTTTGGTGGAGCTGCAACTTAAGATTGCATGTTAAGAAATTTTCAATTGCAACTATGTTTCTAACTTTTGGATTTCCTCTAGCTTGTAAAGTGGTAGTTAGGTTCCAAAACTATGCCATACAAAGGAGGTACAAAGTTGTAATTGGGACCCAAAGTTTTGTATAAAGAAATAAGGGGTAAAATAAAACACTAAAACATTATAAAGTTTGGTGGCAAATGTAAAACGGCAAAATGGAAAAATTGAAAAGACATGTTGAAGTCAAAAGGTGAAAAATGTAAAACATAAGCTAAGTCATGAATTTTTTATATATTTTTTTGTGTCAAATACCTCCATGGAAGAGAAATATTGAAGGGTTTATGAGGCCACGGTGACCCATTACAATCATATCATTCCAATGGCCAAGGATCCTACAATGAAATATAATGCCATCATGACAAATGAAGGGGTGTTGTTTACCCTGCATGAGAAGAAAGGTTGTTGTCCAATAGTTTTCATCTATGAAAATGAGTAGTTGAAGGCATGACCAAGTAGTTTCAAAAGAAGACAAGGAGTTTGTTTGGCTCCTAAGGGAATATTATCCCTCATTCCCATGTTTAGTACATTTCCCTCTAAGAGGATCAAGGGTTTGTTTAAAATATTTATCATTACATAGATAGGTGGTTTCTTCAATGATTACATTGAAAGAGTAGGAACTTTTAGATGTGAGAAAGGGCATCTTCTAGTTGAAGCATACTTTTAGAATATTTGGGGTGATAAATTTGTATAAAAAGAGGTCTTGTCCTATTTTCAAGGTGGTTGTTATTTTTCTTAGGTCTTAGGCTCTTTAAAATTTCAAGATCCTTGTTGTGTGTGTGTCTTGTCTCTCTTGTTAAGGTGGTTGCAACTGTACAACCATTAGCAAACTCTGAGAGCATGCATATGTCTCCCCTGTATTAGAGTAAACTCACCATGATTCTCCCCATGTTAGCATTCTAGAACAATGATGTATGTAAGATTTGATTTCAAGATAATGGGAAATAGTTGTGATTTTAATATTTCTTATTAATGAAATGCAAGAATACATTTTACAGGATATGTTAATTGGATATTTGGTTTAATGCTTATTAATGGTAAACATTTTGGGTATAGATCTAGGTTATGAACCCCTTTTTGCATTATGATTTGGAAATGTTTTATTGGTAACCTTTTAAGGATGCCCTAGATTTATATATTTAATAGGGAAAAATGTTTGGAAACTCTAATTTTATTATATGCTTTAGGGTTTCAAAAATCATCTAAATATTTGCATTGTATTGCCACCAATGGATGCAACTCATTCCTGATAGTTTCCTTAGCTTGTCTTTTAGTTTTATATATCTTTAAAAATGAATTATTTTATGCCTATGGAAGTACTTCCTATTGTTTTAAAACCACCACACCACTCTGTTACAACAACCTTATTCATACTATCTACCCTACCCTAAAAATAATATACCCTATTGATCATTCTAAGTATTTTTTGCTTGTAGATGCATAAACATTTCATATGTAAAATGTATCTATGTTTTGTTCTTTAAATCCTAGCATTGTAATATCCTATTTAGTCTTGGGTTGTTGAAAAATTATTTAAAATGAATTTTTCAATCGCTTTCTTATCTATATTCAATACTTTGTGTTTGACATAGAAACAATTGTTCATTCCATGTGATAACTCTTCCCAAGTGGAGTGAGCAAGTTTGGTTATGTTTTGGTTAGATTTATTTTTTTGTTTGCCAATAATCCCTATGGATATTGAAATATGGTATCCATCCATGCAAGAAAGCTATCCCTTATGTCCTCTCACATTATTTCAAGTAGATCTATAAGTTGTAGGGGGCTAACCATATGCTTTATTAGTGTCTTCTAGTCATTGTCTACATTCAATCCATCTTGATATTAAACCCTTCCCTAATTATAATGACATAATTTTGAGTCTTTCATATTTATTTTCCATACTAACAAAGTGTGCAAGGATAAGTAAAAGAGGTCTAAAATTGGGAACCAACACACCCCATTTATATTATGCCCCCCTTTGGGCTATTTTTAAAAGAGGTATGAAGCCAAATGTGAATGCAAGTTGCATGTAAAATAGCTCAAGTTGAACTCTAGGTGTGAGGTCAAGATAAGTCTAGTAAACTCAAGATGCAATTTTAGGTAACTAAATTCTAAATTTAAGATGAATACAAGATCACAAGTAGTTAACTAAAGACCAAAAATAGTTAACTAAAGAAGATCAAGATGTTTGCATGATCAAATCCGGTTATATCAAGATTCAACCTTGTATGAAGAGCCCTTTGACTTTTCAAAAATGAAATATTAGTGTCCCTCTATCCTACCATGACATAGTACATGAAATAATTTTTGAAATAAAATTATATGTTGGATTGTATATGGAAAAAAAAGAGTATTTGAAGGTGGAATTCAATTTTGAGTTGAATTTTCATTTGAAGCAGAAGTAAACTAGGACTGGCATGTGGACTCATCTAGAACATCTTGTCTTCTTTTTCTATTCTTATTTTATATATGTATATTCATTAGTGAATGATTATGGGGATATTATGCTTTGGTATTACTAAAACATTTACATATTTTTTTACTACCTCAACTTTGATGTAATAAAGAGTTGAATGTTTCCTCATTCTTCAAGTTTTTCATGAAGTGTGTTCTTAATTGATTAATAAAACTCCATGAATGATTATTGTTCCTACATTTATGTATAAATATTTTACCTATATTTAGAAAATAAACATTATTTTATGTCATAAAAATTGTCTGCATTTGATTTCTACCGAATCTGGAAGTGAATTCAAGCATTGTTAATTTTTTTCAAGTTAGAGTGAGTGTCTGTCAATACCTATGTGTGAAATACTTATGAAGGAGTCATTTTATGAAGATGAAGTGAATGTGTGAAAGTTATTTAGCATCCATATTATGTCAAGTATAGTAATAATTAACTTTAATATTGGTCCATCACCCCAATTTTTATTTTTCATTTCCATTTTTTATCTTCAGCATAGCTTGTTCTACCCTTTTCATAGTGAAGAAAGCACATAATTAAATAGTTTAGATAGAATTAGGTGAGTGTACCAAAGGGAAAAATCCCTTAATATTGATATTATCTCAAATTATAATGTCCAACACCTTGAATATTTTCCACTGTATCAATGAAAGTGAGAAAAAGCATATGTTTCAATCAAGGGTGCACTTCTGAGTGCTAATAGTTATTACTAGTAGGGGTTTGATTATTTAGAAATTAAGGACAAACTTGTTGACTAATATTTGGAGAATCACAACCACTTAGGTTAAGCATGGAAAAAAAAAATTATATGCCTTAGGAATAATTTGATGATTATTTTCATGAAGTAACATGTGATTCAGATGTATGAATTGATGATTGTTGGGAATGTAGTTCAAAAAATTACAGTTATAAACCTGATTTTGGCTTGAATACATAACACCTAGGATTTGATTCATCAAATTGGTATTATGAATGAGTGCTTAATTGATCATTGGAAAATGATTATAGGTAATTGGTTTCACTAATTAATGTAATGGATTAGATTAATGGCCTTGAGATATTATTTTTTGTTCAATTGTGATAGCTTCATGATATACTAAGGATAAAATTACAAGTGTTACAAGAGTCCTTCAAATTAACATGGAATTCATTGGGTCCAAATCCCTTAGGTTGGTCTAAATTTAAGCCACTTTTGTATACATGTATGGGTTATCTAACTATTTTTAAAGCTTATGGAAATGAGCATTAAACATACAAAATGGATCATTTGGTTCCTAGTGGGGTGCAAAAAACTTATGATATAGGACAAAAAGGTCTATGGGCACTCAGAAATGATTAATGAAAATGGTTTCCATGTAATTCCAATAAGTTATAGACCCATATAGAAATCCAAAATACCAATCATAGGCCATCTAATCCAAGATATATGCGAATACATGGAAACCCTAATCCTCTAGTTGAATTTTGGTTCTAATAATAGTGTTCTTAAATGCTTGAATATAGTTTTTAGTAGTACGAATTCCATCATGCACATACATAGGGTAAAATTTTTTATGGATCTTTAGTAAATTATGGGAAGATCTTGTAATGATTATCAATAAGTTACCTCCACCAAACCAAATGAGATTAACTACCACTAGTGGATTTTGATGGGTTGTGAATGATTTACAAATTGAATAACATTAGTTGTAGGTTATCTACTAGTTGATTGAATGTACCTCAATTTTATTTTTTATTTTGTTCATAATGGGGTTTTTTATGTTCAAGGAGTTTTAATAGTTCAGATTTGGCCCCATTGAACATTGATCTAGTGATTATTTTCCTAATTTATATTTTAATGTTTAGAATACCTTGGCCTTGGAAATGATTCTAAAATCTCCAAGTTTAATTTTTCCATTAAAAATTATATTTCAAGATATCCTTCTTGTTAGGAATTAATCCTAACATGAGTATATTATTGATTATTATAATTAATGATTTGGTTATGCAAACTATGTAATATGAAATAAAATAGAATATTGGTTGTTATAACAACCAATCGTAAATTAGTGTTATGGTTATTTGTGAGTTGTTAATTGTTAACAACTAACCTATTTTTGGAATTGTTGTTAGAAGCATAATAAATTAAATCCTAACAATGGTATTAAAGAAAACTATCATGGACCTATCTGTAATTTACATTCATTTATGTTCTACATCAAAATGAATTTTTGAGTAACATTGCCATGCTGACCATGTGAAACTATTGATCATTTATTTATTCACCTTACTTTAAAATTGACAACCAACTTTTAGTGTTGACTATGTGAAAATTTAATGTGATTCACAATCCATTTGAATTCATCTCACATTTTCATCCTATTCATCTCTTTCCGTAGTTTGTCCACCCATCCTATCCTCAGTTTTTATTCTGATAAATTAAAAAAAAATTGAGAGATATATTTCCCTTTTTTTAATATTATATATTGAAAGAAACTAACTCCAAAACTAAAATACACAGGAAAACATCATAAACTAAAATATTATATATATATATATATATATATATATATATATATATACACACACACACACACACACACACACATATATATATACATATATATACATATAAATACATATATATATATATATACATATATATGTATGTATATATATATATGTATATATATACATATATATATATACATATATATATATATACATATATATATATATATATATATATATATATACATATATATATATATACATACATACATACATATATATATATACATATCTATATATATATACATACATATATATATATATATATATATATATATATATATATATATATATATGTATTATATATATATATATGTATTATATATATATATATATATGTATTATATATATATATATATGTATTATATATATATATATATATATATATATATATATATATATATATATATTAGTTTATGATGTTTTCCTGTGTATTTTATTTTTGGAGTTATTTGCTTTCAATAGCTAATATTAAAAAAGAGGAAATATATCTCTCAATTTTTTTAAAAAAATGATATATTTCTTGAAAAAAGGGATGTATGTATAAAAATAAAAATAAAAATAAAATATACACAACATTTTTATACATAACTATATAATTTATGTATGAGGGTTTTATTTATACATTGTCTTCTCTACATATCTTCTAAAGAAAGTGAAATTTGTCTGGGTTATTCTGATTTTGGCCTAGGATTACAAGCTTAACCTTGAAAAGATCCTTTTGACTGTCTCTACATCAATTTGACTAATTATCTACTTAGAAATCTCTAAATCATTGATCTTTGTATTGATTCAAATCAAAATCATATTATAAATACTTTATTTTTTCTTTAGTTGAGAAATTAGTGGATCAGACTTCTAAGGTGGTCCTCCCAACCTATTGATCTCTATCTCAGACTTGGTTCAATTTCCTCTAGCCATTACACACACAGGTAGTTATTTTTGCTTAAGATGGTGCCATAACTTGTATGATATCTTCTCCACATGGTGTTAACATTATATATGGGATTTTATGCCAGACCTACATACTCAGTGGCTCATTTAGATTGCATTCACATTGGTGATTCTCCACATGGCACTATATCCTCCAATTTATAAATTTAACAAGGCTTCATCATTGAAACTTCAAATGATAACCTCAACTTCAAAGAATAAATTTCAACTGGTTTGAAAGCTCTAACTATACACCTGAATTAGTTCACCACTCTACATTGACATCATCTTTAGTTCCATTGATAGTCACTTTCCCATTTTAAGTTTGGAAAGCTTCATACAAAATATACACCACCATTATCTTCCTTTTGTTATGATAATGGTATATATGATAATACTAGAGTTTTGTTAGCATTTATTTTACTTTGTATTTTATTTTGGTTTTAGGTATTATTTTTATTTTGCATATATCGTGTTGTTTTTGTAGTGATTTTTTTTGTGTGTTTGTAATAGTATTAAGTCTTTAACAATTATTTGTTTTAGGTTCGGATTTTGTTTTATTTTTATAGTATTTAAGTTTATAGACCATGTCCAAAGGATTTTATAACTAGTTCGGTTATTTTAATTAGTTAAATCTTTTTTGTTTATAAGAGTGTAGTTTGAATTATATTATTTGTTAGTCTTAGTCTCTAGATGGTTTTTATTAAGTGTATTAGTATTTTGTCTTAAGTTTTTAAATTGAGTTAGGTTTAGTACTATTTTTATTTTTAAGTGGTCTATGTAAAATATAAATTGGTGTCATTGTTTTAGTTTTTTATGGGAGTAGTTTATGTCTTATATAACAATGACAATAAATTGACATTGAGATATTATCAAAATTAGGGTTCTTAAAAATTCTTTTGTCAAGTATGGCCTCTTTTATCAAAATACCTTTTTTGTGTTTTTGTCAAAGTCATTGATCTCTTTTGGTCATCAAAATCAATAAAGTCATTTATGTCATTTATGTGAAGTCCTTTTCATCTTGTTTAAGTGTGTGTCATTGTCCTTGAGTCATAATACATCAAATATGCCTTTAAATGTATGTTTCAATAAAATAGGTTTCCAATGTAAAACAAAATCATATATTTGTAATTGAATGCGTTATCGATTGAAACTAATATTCGATTTTATCACCTCATGTCATAACAAAGTAGGGTAACTTTAGGAATTAGTTCTAAGATGAGTATATTATTGAGTTTTATTATTTGTGATCTGATTATGCAAATCACGTAGTATGAAATAGAATAGAATATTTATTGTTAGAAAAAATAATCCTAAATTAGTGATAAGGTTGTTTGTTAGTTTTTAGTTGCTAACAATTAACATATTATTATAAGTGATATTAGAATAATTTATTATATATTTTAATGGCTCTATTAATAAAATCTTGTTGATGATATTGACCAAATTTTATGCTTCTACACATTTGAGCCTTCGGCTCTTTCATGCATAATGTATTAAATATTAACACTTCTAGAATCATCCTATTGATGGATATTTTGACACACAAAATTAAGTGGGACATAAAGATGTATATTATATCCTAAAATAATGCCCAAAGGACTCTTAATGGTCTACATTTGTTGGTTCATGACATTCTAGGTAACCCAGTTGGTTAATATGCAATTTTTTGAATTTAATGGGCCTATTAGTTTGTAAATTTATTTTTGATTTTAAATGTAAAAAAACTACAGGGTTGTGTAAGTTTATCTATTTTTTTATTAGAGTTTTGATTATTTTTAGGAAATTAAAATAATCTTGTGAATTTATATTTTCCCAATGAAAATAAATCAATGTTTTGTGGGTTTTAGATAAAATAAACACAATTGATTTTAACATGTTTTCATTCCATTGTAATTAAAATTTTGATAGTGTATAACTAAAAATCAAAGGAATTAAAAATCATGATTGATGACCATAAAATGATTACATTAAGATCTATACTTACCCTATATTAGCATATATTTTTAAAAAATCACAAAAGATAAATGAAAGAAGGTAAAAAAATGAAAAATTTGTTTATAGGAATCCAAATCCATTCAGTTTGATCATATGAAACTTCATAAATTGTTCTATTTCATGGAAAACATAGGCACAAGTGAAAATTTATATGATGAAAGAGTCTAGGGATTCACACTATTAATATTGAAATTACAACCACCATTTACACACCTAGATTTTTAAAAAAATGACTTGACATCCTTGAATTAATACAAAATGTTTTCTGGAACAACATAAGTCTGAACTCAAAATGTTCATTTGGTAAAAAATGTGGGTAGTTTAATATTATTTCCAAGAAAAAATAAAGGAGATATTACACTATGAAAGCATGAAAATACATGAAAGGGATTTCCAGTTTGAATGTCTCCTCCTCAAATAAAAAAATATCCAATGCTTTAAATGGCCTTTGGATAGTTATTTATAACAATGGTTAATTGAGGGAAATAAATTCCCCTCCATAATCAATTTACACTTTTCCCCCCAAAATATCAAACCTCAATTTTCACTTTATCCATATTCACACTTGAAAAACAAATGAAAATAAGTCACTCTATTGGGCAAGAGGAAAAAGGAATTTTGATGTCATTAAAATGCACTTTATATTAAAAATTAGTAACTTGGTTGGGATAAATATGACAACTTTTGATTGGTGCACATTTTATAAAAAATGATTTTTCAACGGAGACTGGTTCAAATCCATTTTCTCAACACCATAAATGACTCACAAAAGGGCAACAAAGATATTGAGATATATTGACAGAAATAAATGAAAATTTATTGTAGGGACCACATCTACATAATGAAGGTAGTTCATGATACTTTAAAAAATCAAATCGAGATATATACTGAAAATACTGTAGGCACATATGAGTGAGTAACCAAGATAGAAAGATTTTCAAAGTCTAGCTAAGTCATCAAGAAATCATTTTTACACTAGGTATTTAATATGATTTTTTTAGTGGACATGATTTTCCCAATGGAGGGGGATTAAATACATAGTTTGGAATGCACACAAATATGACACCAAGAATAAATTTGATAAAGCTGAGATAAAACAACCCATGAGCATAAACAAGAGTAAAGAAAAAATTAAAAATGGGTACCATGATTTTAGAGGAATTAGGGAATGTTGTGAAAATAAAAATAAATTGTAAATCTATTTGAAGATACTCTCAAGTATTTGTAAAATAGAGAAACATGTCTACAACCCTAGAATATCTAGCTAAGATAATGCATGGAACATCAAAAAGATCTTGGAGATGAAAATAATTGAATGGATACAATACCAACTCTGATATTCTCATTGCCTCAATATGTGCATATGAGTTCATTATCTCTTCATCAAACATGAAAGGACTAGCTGATACAACATTGATCATCATGATAATGAATCTTACATTAAAATATTAGACATTGTTCCACCACTAAGTAGACATCTATAACCATAATGGAGATGTCTCTAATCCAGCTTAAGGCATTTTTCTACTTCTAATTGGGCATCCCTAGCCCTGGTAGAGGTTGTAATATCAAACCATAATATGTAGAATCGGTCATGTAACCATACCTTATTTAAATCCTAATAATCAATGAAAATATTTATTTTACCTATTTTATTATAACATATTACCATTGGGACAATCCATTATATATCATATACTAGGGTTAATATACGAGCAACCAACATCTTATCAAATTCAATTTTTACCTTGGATTTGACACTTAGATTAATCTGGTGTAGTATTTTCCTCAATTGTTTCATATCATGTTTTAACTATATTTTCATTATTCCAACCTCTTATTTAATCCCTTTTGATTTTGGGAATGTACACAAAAAAATGTCATTTTCTCATAATAGCTCAAACATTAGCCCAACCTTTTCTTTAGCCAATAAGTCTCTTTTTTTATATTAGGGTTTCCTTCATTGGTGATATTTTCTTCCCTTATATTTAGAGGTTTATATAAGTACATTATTATCTATTCACCATTGTCAATTAGTTTACTTTCCCATTCTTTTATTTCAATATTTATATTTCAGGTCCTATCCTCATCATCATTTACTTCTTATTTTGTTAGTTTTCTAAAATACATATTTTTTCAATTATTTCTTTATTGTTTTTATCTTACACATCATGGTATTTTTCTAGTTATTTTTTTAATAGTTTCTTAGTCATCCATGTGCCCCACTATTGTTTCTCTTGTGATCAGTCAATATAATTTTTATTTTTTAGTATGAATGGCATAAATAATAACATCTTATTTTTCCAATGAGTGCAGTATATTCATGTATCTATGTCCCAGAAGTTGAAGGTCTGATATAATTCAATTTTAAGTTCTTCTAATTCATATATCTCATTCCACATTTTTTGGTGCATCAAACAAGTGCTTGGGTATGTTTTTAGAGTCCAATAAATGAATTTCACCCATTTTTTTTATTGTTTACTCACTTTTATGCACATGATGTATTTATGATTTTCAATATCTCCTCTGGCATTAGTTGTGCCCTCATATGTTCATATTATATAAAAGTATCCTTCTAGTTTGATAAACCTTGTTTCTTGAAGGATATTAAAGGTTTTGTAGATTAGAATTATGGATTTTTTTATGGTCCACCATCATATGGTAGTGATAATCATTGTCTCATTTATATCCTTAATTATTATGTATTCTATAGTAAAAATTAGTATCATTTATTGTAAATAATTTTTTACATCCCCATTTAACTAATTTTAGATAATTTCACATCTATATCTCTCCTAATGTGGTATACGTTTCTTAACCATAGTGTTTTATCATCTAGTGCATAAAATCCTTTTTTTATTTTAATATTTTTTCATGTGAAAATTTTCTTACACTTGTTTCTAGTTCTAGTATTACTAGGCCTTTATGTCTTTGTCTAAGGTTATTTCTACTTCCTGACTTTCTAGTATTGTCTCTTCTTCATGATTTATTTAATGGTCATTCTCAATGTTTATTATTTTATTTAGTTTATATAATATATAGTCCATCAAAGTCACTCTCTACATCATCTATCCATAAGTATTTTGATGATGTGAACCACATACAAGTTTTTAATGAAACATGTACTAAAATCTCATTACCCATAAAATTTATCTCTTATTGCTCAAAATTTAAGGTCCCATTATAGTATAAAAACAACTAAAAGTTTAGTATTTTCAATTACCTCATTGTCAACCTTTATTTTAATACCTGTGAGATTGACTAGTATTTTCATAACTTTCCCTATTTGTCATATTGATGTTGCAATAGTCATTTTAGGCCACCACATGTAACTATTATTTTTTGAGTCCTTCCCAAGGAATTTTGGGGTTGAAATTATTGTATACCCCTAAGTGTATTAATGCCTTTTTGACTTACTATTAATCAATTTATACATCTAGCAATATCACCATATTTTTCCATGTTCAATTAGTTATGAAAACATTCTTTCTGGATTTTCCTTTATTTTTATCAACTCTTCTTACCCTGTATTCCCATTTTTATTTGTTCTATTATTTGTGAAAATTTTAATAATTTTTATATTAACATTTCATTTTTAACCATATTTTAAATTTGTAGTTAGAATTTTAATTTCTATGTCATAAAAGTAAGTGATTTTGATTTGATCCTTATTTTTGTTATTTGGTATAATGTGCTTACACTTTTATGATATTATTTCATGTTTAGATGTATTTATATAGTATCCATCATAATCCTTGTCTAGCTCTTCATTGAAGTTTGTTTGTTTCTCATTTTCTTTTCCTATTTTTACCCCACTTATAGTAGAGACCATAAATCTTGATTTTAGTTCATTAATAACTATTGATGGATGCCTCTTTTTCAAGTTTTCCTTACATCATTTTTTTTTAAATATTCAAAGTTCTCTATATTATTTCAAATTATTGTTTTTTTTATGTAAACATTCTCTATTATCTTTAATTATATGATATTCCTCTTCAAGACTCAGTTTATTGAACAATACATTGGCCTCTTTGAGCTTTGTTATTTTATTTAGATGTTTCACACCTTTCCTCAGATGGAAACTTACTAATTATATTGAATCTATTTTTATATAACTTTGATTATTTAGGGAAATAAAGTAATTCATGTGTCCCTTTCTAAAGGGTGAAACCACATTCAACTTTTGTTTCCTCCATGCATTTCCTCTAAATGTATTCTATTTTTTAAAATTTATGAAATGTAAGAAGGGTTATATATTGGTTATATCCCTTATTATATCCTTGATTATGACATATTTCTCCTTGGTATGTCCCTATTCCTCTATGGTTTTGACTTTATAATTACCATGTCACCCTCATCAGTACCCAAATTAGTTTGTACTAAAATATTGAGTTTGGGGATTTAGTTATTACTTGTTAGGATATGGTGTAGTAGGATTTCCCATATGTAGTTTTAATGATGAAATTCTTTGTATTGGCACGACATTTATTTTATTTCTCTCATGTATGTATACCATCACATCATGTTTGGGTCAAGTGTGATTATATTTATTAAATGACTAAAAAATGGTAAAATACATCATTTGGCTAGTTGGTGGTGATACCTCCATCATGAAACATACTTTTTGTGGGTGTTGATCATATGTTTCAAATATATTTTATGTGATAAATGTAATCTTCTTATATTCATTATTTAATTTTGGGGGCTGATTCCACTCATTTTTTAATTTATTGATGTAGGCACCTTGTCCATTAATTCACTTTTTTTGTAAAAAATGGTATACCATATTTGATGTTATGGTGGGATATTTATAGTTAATGGTGATTTAAAATAATTACTCTTCATATAAATTTAATTTTTCAACCTTAAATTTTCAAATTCTTACAACCTCTCCATATTATATTTCAATGAATAATTTATTTCCCATGTCCAAGACTGGGTTTCCAGGTATGATGCCATCTTTAATGTCTTTACAAATGTGTTAAATGTATTTCCATACATATTGGCTTGTAACTATCATATTAACCATTAAACAAAATATTCAATTTCTTGTTTCTCATTAAGGGTTGTTCTAGTTTTTTTACTATTGCTTTAAATCTATAATAGTATTATTTTATAGTTTCTTTTTCTTTCTGAATTAATTCACTCATTCTAACTACACTCATTTTTCGGATATCCAGAACATGAAAACTCCTTTAAATGATTTTTTTTACCATCCCATGAATTTGTATGTCTTGTATTTTTTTAATGTACCATTTAAATGCATCATTTATTTTCATTACAAAAATATAAAATATGTTTAGTTTATCATCTATTATGCTAACACATCTATAATAGGAATAATAATATAAATAGATGTTTTTAACATCCTTGGTATTTTTTCTAGATAGAGGCAAATTCTTTATTTTGTGAATCATTTTTAGAATGTTGGATTGCATACTTGATCCAAAAATCAGAAGTTATAGTTGATAAATACTTCAATAACATAGTAACAATGAATTCTCTGAGAAGAGATGTATTATTACTCAAGATCACAATACAACTATATGCTTATTTCTGGGAAGAGATGTTTGATTTTCCATTATGGGTTACATATTCATTTATACCTATTTTTAAAGAAGGGGGAGGATCTGGAAGGTCATAAATATTGAGGGATATTAAGTGGTTTGACTTCCATGCTTTAAAACAATACAAAATTTAAGGAATTACTATTTTTAGAAACTTACTATTTTTAGACTACACTACTAAAATTGAAATTTGGGACACTTCTATTGGGTTTTGAGGGGTCAAAATTCATTAACAAGATACCCATGAAATCTCAAAGTGTTCTCCTCATTATTAACTTTCCAACGGTTCAAATGGTGAGTCAATTTGAGCTACAATACAAAAGTTATGGCTCCCGAAAGTTTTGTCATCAATTGGGGTGGAACTATCACCCGAATTGTCACCTAAATTGCTGCTTGGATCATTCCTCCCTCCTTGAAAAGAAATGGTCCCCATTGTTTTAATTTTCCTCATTGGGTATGGCAGTTTTGTCTTGATTTAATTTTCTATGAGCCACTCACCTTGCTAGTTAAGCTGGCCACTTTTGACCACTCGATAAAGTGGATTAGAGCATCATCTTATTGTCTTCATCTAGGGTGTCCACAATCTGATCCTCCTCCATTGGAGTAAAACTCTATGGATCAAGATCATCAATGTCAAGTTATTCTTATATGACTAAATTTTCTAATAGAGGTGGATGATATGGGCTGAGGAGCTCCACATTGAATATTGGATGCAGACCAAGGTAGGCTGGTAGGTTCAACTCAAAAGCATTTTCTCCAACTTTTCTAGTGATGGTGTAGGGACCATATCATAGAGGCCAATCTTTTTTTGTGGGACTACAAGTCATTATTTATGAATCTCCAACCAAAACATATCACCCACAACAAAATGGTGTGTAATTCTATGTTTATCATGTCGTTGGTTATACTTCTGATTCATCTTCTCTAGGATGTCATGAACTTGATGCTTGATGTGTTGCACTTTTTTAATGAAATTCATTGCTTTTACTACCTCAGATATTCCATGAGGTGTCTATTCCATGGTGGAGAATGGAATATCTATATAAATTGGTGCCATGGGTTAGAACCTAAAGCATACATGGAATGGACTGTACATAGTCAAGCTATGCAGGGCCCTATTGTATCCATGTTGTATGAAAAGAAGCCCATCATCCCATGTACGTGAATGTTTCAATTGATACATCTAAATCATGTGAATAATCAAGTGGTTCACCACCTCTATCTGACCATTAGTTTATGGATGGAATTTTTTGGAATTCTTCAGCATGGTATCCATCATCTTCCATAGAGTGGATCAGAAGATGCTTAGGAACCTGCTATCTCAATCTGAGACAATGGACTTGGGCAGACCAAAATGGAGTCATACAAGAATAAAATATAGTTGAGCAGTTTCTTCAATAGATATATTTTTATTACAAGTAATCATGATAGCCATTTTTGAAAAAAGATCAACTACCACAAAAATATAGTCCTTACCATGTTTTAAAGTGGGAAACCCTGAGAGAAAATCTATTGAGACAGATTCCCAAGGCTTGGTTGGTTTTGGCAATGGCATGTACAATCTTTGATTCTTATTTGTTGGATTATCTCTCAAACATGGGGTGTGAGATTTGAGATATTTTTCCATATCCTTTTGCATATGGGGCCAGTAGAAGTGTTTTTGAAGAATTGTCAATGTCTTCTCTATACCAAAGTGTCCAGTTGTCCTATTGAAATGTGCTTCTCATATCATCTTCTGTTGCTCTATAGTTGGAACATAGATGTGCCTCATACGATAGAGGAAATTATATTGAAAATATATATTAGAAACATGTTTACCTTTATGAAGTGCCTGATATGTATCAGCAAAGGTAGGATCTGCTTCATACAGAGCAACCCAAGTGGCAGTCTCATGTGTGCACAAGTCAAGGATTGTTGTGAGTGCAGTAATTGATGGATGACTCAAATAATATATAGTTGTATTTGAGCTCAATTTTTTTTTTGATTATTAGATGGAATTACTAAAGATATGCAACCCACTTTTGGTGTCTCTCATTTCATAGTTTGCTCTATGTCTGGATGAATTCCAATGGTCTGTGGTTAGTGTGGATGACTATCTCTTATCCTAAGATGTAGTATTTCCATTTTTTATAGGCTTGAAAAATGACATAGAGCTCCTTAACATATGTCAAATATTTCCTAACTGTATCCATGAAATTTTTACTATGATATGCAACAGGATGGCCATGTTGCATGATGACAACTCCCATAGCATATTCAAATGCATCTATCATCAACTCAAAAGGTTGATGCAAATATGGCAAGGCAATAATAGGGGATAAATAATGTCTATTCTTCAATTCTCAAATGCCCTTCATTTTATTTCACCCCATTGAAATGCAGCTTTATCTCCTCCTTTAGTCACTTGGGTTAGTGACGAAGAAACATGTGAAAATCCAAGAACAAACCTGCGATAGAAATTTGCAAGACCCAAGAAGCTGCAAATTTATATGAGGGTCCTTGGTGTGGGCCATTCTTTAATATCCCAAATCTTTTTCGGATCAACATGGACCCCTTCCTCATTCATAATGTACCTGAGGTACTGAATTGTTGTCATCCTGAATGTGCATTTCTTGAGATTTGCATACAACTTGTGCTCCCAAAGAGTTTGAAACACCTCACAACCATGTTGTAAATGTTCCTCCCATGTTTTTCTATAGATGAGTATGTCATCTAGGTAAACAACCATAAATGAGTTGGTGAAGGGTCGTAGGATGTCATCCATCATCTTCATGAAGGTTATAGGTGCATTAGTTAAGCCAAAAGTACATAACCAACCATTCAAAGAGCCCCGCATTAGATTTGAATGCAGTATTCCGGATATTGGTGGGATCAATGAGAATTTGGTGATAGCCAAGTTGTAGATCAATTTTGGTGAAGAAATTCACAGCACAGAGTTGGTCCAGTAGGTCATCAATCCTAGGGAGAGGGTAGCGATTATTCACAGTGATTTTATTTAGGGCTTGGTAGTCAATGCAAAGCCTCTATGTGTCCATATTTATTTGGTGCCAATATAATTGGGCTACCACAGGGTGAAGAACTTGGCATAATGTGACCCTTTTGGATCAATTCTTGAATCTATCTTTTTATCTCATCATTCTCTAAAACTAATATGTGATACATAGGACTGTTAGGCAAAGGTGATATTGGGATCAAATTGATAGAATGTTTTACCTAAAAATGTAGTGGAACTTCTGTGGGTGACTTCAATAAGTCATCATATTCTCCTTTGATTTTTCCTATCTACTTTTTTTGTGTGTTTATTATGTAGTCAGGACTGCAACATATGCCTTCTTGGATTTCTATGGTTTGACCACCATGAGAAAAAATTGGTTTGTCTTATCCACCAATCACTTACATTTCTTAGCACTAATCAAGGAGATAGATGTCTGAGGTGGTACCTCTGGTACCTTGTAGCGTCATGTTCCAAGAGTGAGGGTGATTATTTGGGTTCATGATTTATAGATGCCATGTCACTCATACATAAATGGCTAACCAAGGAGTACATCACAAACATCTAGATTGACCACATCACACAAGACTTCATCTTGGAAAGGTTTTATTGCATATGAAAGAAGACACTAATGGGTGACATTGAGGTCTCTCCCTGGACTCAACCATCCAATGATGTATGGCTTTGGATGAGGATTCATGGATAGATTTAGGATTTTCATAATTTTAGCAGAGATTAAATTATTTTGACTCCCACTATCAAGAATGAAATACAGAGGCTTACCTTTTACCCATAATTTGGAGTGAAACAATATTTCCTTGTCATTTAGACTTTCCTCACATGACTGTGATGAAGCGACGATGGTGTTGAGCTTAACATCTACAATTTATTCTTCATCCTCTTCGACTATGGGTTGTGTTTGAGACAAAGTAGTAAATGTCAAGTATTGTGACTTAGAAAGTAGTGACTTGATGGCTCGACATTCTTCTTTGGATTGACTTCTAGTTTTGTGGTAATCACACCATTTTCTAGCCTTCCCCTTATGGGGTTTCTTATCTTGAAACTCCTTTTGCTTCTAATTTTGGCCTCATGTTTGACCTTCCTTGTCACTTTTCCATTTTGAGGGCTTACTCTTTGTATTATTTCAAGCATGCTTCTACTTAATCTTCACTACAAATTTGTATTCCTCACTAAGGGTTTCCAAATTGAAGAGTTTAATTCCCCCTCGTATGTACCATTATAGTCCAACATGATATTTGAGAGTCTTATGTTTCTCACTTTCTTGGATGCCCAATATTGTAGACAAAGAATGAAAAATATATGTGTAATCTTAAAAAAATTGGTCCTTACCTTGGCAAAGTTGTTGCCATTGTATGTACAAATCATCATATGCTACAATGGGTTAGTATTCTTATTTCACCTCTTCCACAAAATAATTCCAGGTAGGTTCCACCCTAAGGTGAATGTCATCTGTACTGAACCTCTTTTTGTACACTTCCCACCAGTTTTTCATGGGAAATGATGGTTTCAAAAGAGCAAAAGTGATCTTTTCTCCATCGATGAATTTGTTTATAGATAAGTAGGAAGATAATTGATCTAACCAATTTTCTACTACATCAGCATTTATTTTTCCTTCAAATTTAATAATATCAAAATTCACCTAAACCTTGAACGGTTTTAGGGCACTAAAAGGATGTTCCATGGATGACGAGCCAGGAAGTGAAGCTAAGGAGCTAGAATTTCCCATCGAGAGTTGTTGAAGAATTTGGGAAAATTGTTGCAACATCTATGCTTATTTTCATTAGAGGGATTCATTAACCATTTCCTTGAAAGGATTGGATGTCTCAATTTCATCCACCATTTGAATTTTTTTAGAGTGAATAGGTGGATAGTTTGGAAGCTCTATTGTTTTCCACCCAAGCTTCTTGTAGCATGACCTTGTCCTCAGGATCATACACTCTCAAGATAAACTTCTCTGATACCACTCATCCAAAACTCAAAAGTTTTGGTTAATAAATATTTTAATAACATATAAATATCATATCAACAATGAATTCTTTGAGAAGAGATGTATTATTACTCAAGATCATAATACAACTATATGCTTATCTCTGGGAAGATATGTCTGATTTTCCATTTTGGGTTACATCTTCATTTATACATATTTTGAAAGTAGGGGGAGGATGTGTAAGGTCACCAATATCATGTTATATTAATTTTTTTGATGTCCATGCTTTAAAACAATACATAATTTGAAGAATTACTATTTTTAGAAACTTGTTATTTTTAGAATGCACAACTGAAATTGAAATTTAGGGTACTTTCATTAGGTTTTCAAGGGTTAAAATTCATAAATTAGAGTTCCATACCATCTCATGGTGTTTTCTTCATTATTATCTTCCCAACGGTTCAAACGGTGAGTCAATTGCGGTGCAAAAGTTATGGCTCCTAAAAGTTCCATCATCAATTGGGGTGGAACTATCACCCGAATTGTCACCTAAATTACTGCCCAGATCAATACTCACACTACTACTACTCCAATTAATTGATTTAATTATTATAGAAAAACTACTTGATCATATTTTATGATTATCCTTTTGTTGTATAACTAATGGTCTACCTAATCCTATACCTCTTCTAACTTATCCTTGAAAATATTTTCTCCCTAAATATTTGAAAACTCCCTCCTACTATCCAATTATTTGTTGAGAAATTATTTGACAACTCTCTTTTCTTCAATATGTTTTCTCATCTCCTAATTCACCATTTTTATTTTAAACAAGTTTTTAATTTTACTCTCTTTATAATATAATTTACTCATTATATTAATTAATTCATGACTAATTTGATACTTATCCACTTAGCCCCTAAATCAAATTTCACCTACACCAACCATTTCAACCAAATATTTTGATAGGTCACATCTCTTGAAGATATCCATTACTTATTCATGTCATTCCATAGGTTCCTATCCCTTGGAGGAATAGTCTCCCTTATTTCTACAACCCTTCATCCACAAAAATATTTTGGATTTAGATTGGTACCTTGTTCAAATGCTTTTTCCTTACCCTTTATATGAATTCAAATTGAGTGACATCAAAGCTTGTTGAACCTTGAATGGACCAAATATCATGAATGATTATACTGTGGTTCTAAAATAATAATCAATTTCTTAGGTCTAAGGTGTGTCAATGATTTGGAAGAACTAAAGATTATTTGCAGTCCACTTATTTGGTTCTTAATTTGAATTATTTACTCTTATGTGTTTTTAGTTTATACTAATATCCAAGGCCATAATATATTCACAAATGTGAACCAAAATTATCATGTGTGTGATTTTAAGAAGGATGCATTTACTCCATACATTGATTCAATAGTCCTCTTAGTTTCAGAGTATTTTTTATATTTGTTCACACCACTTTTCTATTACAATAAGTGCTATCTTTGATAACTCTAATAGATACATCCCTCTATATATTATATAACTAAATTTTTTATGGTGCCAAAAAATGTTAACACAAAATATACAACATGGTTATAGATAGTTATGTAGTTCAAGTTTAATCTAGTTAGAGATAATGCATCATAGAGGTTAATTTTATGTACAGCTAGTTATATTATGCATTCCTAAATTAAAAAAAGTAGGTGTGGTCATTGACAGTAAAAAGTACATATATATTTTCTACTATAACTCTTTCATTCATACAAATATAATTAGAACAAATTTAACAAGTCCCCAAATCTCTAAGCTATTACAAGGATCATTATTCTATGGATCCTATGTTACTCTCTTATCTCACTCTCTTTATCTCTCTTATATATTATTTTTTCTATCTATCATATTAAAATATTATGGTATAAATAATCAATATATATCTATTACAATTCAATGATCATGTCTTTAAAAGAAATAAATTTTCATATTACAAGGTATATTTTGTTACTACATGTAACTAAACCATAATGCATTGCCTGGGTTAGTAGAAGCCTTTTTGTGTCATCCAATAGATGTAATCTATTGTTGTGGTATAATTGGATGCTCCATGAAGATTTTGTATAGATCATATATATTGGAGAATAACATTACCAATAGAGGTGTTTATACTAGCACATGTATTAAAGACTAAATATATTCTTGTCATGCATTAATGTAGTTAAATTCAACATCTTTACCTAAAATAAAAAAGGGGATGAAATCTTTCTAAAATACTTAATAATTTTTTTATAATATCCAACATGTCTATAGTCATATAAAATGTTAATTGAGTGTAATTAGTTTTATTTAAGATGACCATCCCTAGCTTATCCCAAGACCTATCTTAGGGTCTCTTTAGAAACTTATCTTGCTTTTTTTTGGACCTTTACACATCCATAGACATCTCAAAATAAGTCACAAACCCTCCCCTATGGATGTAGGTCCATAATGCCTTAGGTTCTTCCACCTAGACATGAGCATTTTACTTTGGACAATAATATCTCATGCTAGCATCCCAATTTCAGCGTCAGTGTCCCTTGCCTAATTTAAACCCCAATAGATATATTTTTAATTTATATGACACCTAGGGTCATTCTAGACATATTTTAAACCATTTACAATCATGAAATCATTATATATAAATGAATTTTATTCATTTATGCACTAGATGGAAATGAGATGCAAAATACATAAATAAGCTTAGAACAAGTTATGCACAATCAAGTTTATTGATCCCTATTCTAACATTATTATACATAAAATCATATACATCCATCCTAGCCTTAGAATACACATATTTTTAGTGTCAGACAACATTTAAATAATTCAATTAAAAAATCATACTACAATCCACTTGCACTTGCACCAAGAACTTAGTTGGGCAAACTACATCAGGCTTTATCCCTCCTTAGATTATTAGTATATAGGAAACTCATCCTACCCAACAAACATCACACTTTTGATACCTGTGCCACTCAAATACCCTAACAACATAGAGGTATAGGTTTTAATCCTAAATCAGTAAAAAATAGTGTATAAACAATGAATTAGAGCTCATCCACATAGGTATAGGTAGGTTAGACTTATCTAGATCTTCATCCTAAAGATTAGATAAATCTTACACAAAGGACATTAACTCTAATAGTAGGATACTAGTGCACCAACATTACTTTCCAAGGTACATCTCTATTATCCAAGATTCTTTTTGAGACATAAACCCTATTTGAAACATTTAGATCTACCCCCACACTAGTTTTTACCCTCTAAATCATCAATCTCAATTAATTTATAGCAAAGTACTTATTTATGTCATTCATTGTTATTTTTATAAATATCAAATGAATTCAATTATTACACAACTTAGTGGCTATATTTATTTCATATTTCTACCCTAATTTATTGTACTTAGAACATTTAACAACCCAAGGCTTACACTCCATAAACCCAATAAATTTAAACCATTTGGTGATTAATACTTACTTTGAATACTACTCAAAACCCTCAACCTAGATGCTCTTAGGGTTTGTATCCATTTTATTTCTATACTTATAATTTAATTATAGAATCTTAGATCTAATTTATTATTTTATTTTGGAAATATTTTTTAGATTAAAGTTCTTAAAAGGTTCAAAATATACAACATTTAGTTTTCCTAATTTCAAACCTAATGTGGTAGAATTCAATAATTGATTTCATGCTACCAATAAGAGACAATTCAAATATTTCATCTCTAAATATTTAGATATGTAATATGACCTTATCAATATTTCCCACAAAGAGATTCAAAAATCTAATAATGGTTAATCTTCTAACCCCCTGGATGCCAATATTATTACACCTATTCTAGGTAAAACTCAAATTGTACAACTTATTTTTACTCACAAACTTCAACAATGGCCACATTTAAAATAGAGATTTCCTCCTATCCAAATGTATAATCCCTTATGCATGATATCCATGATCTGTAGGCCAATGTGTTACATCTTCACCTAGGTTCTAATAGGCCATCTCATGTTCTTGATTCTCATGTCATTTTACATACACCTTGGGCACAACACATAGTGACAACTCCTTTGCCATCCATATTTGTGGCAACTAAGATTACTTTGTATGATGGTAAGGGTGACCTGAAGCACCATCTACAATATTTACACAAAACATGTTTGGACTATGTGTCCAATTATTAGCTCATTATTAAGTTATTCCTATGTAGTTTAAAGGATTATGTACTACAATGGTTTTATGATCTTTCTAATTAGTCTATCACAACATTGAATCAATTGGTAGATATGTTTTTAGCACATTTTTCAATCAACGTCTATGATAAGGTTTCCTATGCTCAATTGGCACAATTAAAACAAAATTCTAATAAGCCAATAGATGGATATATCTTACGATATAAAACTATATTACCAAAAATGACTAGCCCCATAGTAGATAGAGGATTCCAAGACATATTCAAGTAGAGTTTGTTACTGACATTGCATGAATCTATCTTATTCAAGAAGATTCCATCATTCACATATCTTTGTTTTAAAATAAAGGAATAGAAAACCAAGACTCTCTCCATAGGAAAATTAAAGTACACAACTGGATTAAATTAAACTATGAAGAGTATAAATAAGGCCCCATACAAGGTAAAACCCAATGACAACATGAATAATTCAAAAATGATAGTTAATTTAGATTTAGAGACACCTCCTCATTTGGTCCTATCAGCTCCTCTAATGATAACTTTCAGGACTCTTCTTTAATATCTATCATAGTTTCTACAATAAATATTTGAATGCAATGTCATATCTTTTCCTCCCATAAAAGAGGTTGATAAGATTAGGCCTCTTATAATTAACTATTATTCCAATGTATTCAACAACTATTAAAAAGCACTAGGCCATACTTTAAATAAATGAACTAAATTGTGACATAAGATAAAAGCATTGATAGAAGCTAATATTATTGATCTCAAAGAATCCTATAGAGTATTTTAGACCACAAAAAATAAGAGCGAAAACATTACAAATATTTTTAGATCCATTTCCAAAGCATACAACTAATGAGATAGTAGGTAATTTAGGTTTTCAATATACTTATCAAGCACACTAACCACCAATATTCAATAAATTCAAATGATGGACACACACCTTATAAATAATATCATTGGGGTGTATCATACTATAGTGCTAGATAAACCTCTTATGAATTTTTTATAGTATGAGATAGTTGACAATGACACATATTTGTTCACACTCTTTGTACAAGACTAAATTGATCATCATCCTATTCAGAGTGTCATGGTTAAAAATGGGTCAAGTGTTAACATGTGTACACACTTCTACACCACTTTTTTATTCATGAGTACAAAATTTTTTAGATACAAAATTATTTGTGTATTTAGTAGCCATCTTCAGAGATCCATCAGGGAGATATTACTACCATTAAAGGTTAGACCCACACATGTGGCCATTAGATTCATAATGGTACATAATACCAACACATTTTATATTTTAATGGGTAGGCTGTGAATATAATATCTTTGAGATATCCCATCCAACATACATAAATGTATCAAATCTATACATGTTAATCAAGTGGTTATATTTTAGGGCCTTTTATATGAGTGTCCTTTATATATTCCATAACTAGTTATCTAATAGACGCTATTTCACATCCAATAAATAGAGTATATTAGAACATATTTGATATAATTTGATCCACCAATTTAGGTGAGGTATAATCTTATAGTAGTACCACATATGCATACTATCCCATAGAGACCTTTATTAGAGAGACCCTTGTGTCAGAGACATGTTGTGGATTTTAGATGGCCTCTCTAACCACCACCACATGGATAAATGTCAAAAATTTTAACATCCACTCCACTTAAAACTTATTCTTCTATGGATCCCTAAAAAACCGTAAATTTCACAAGCTAGTTCTACTAGCTTCATATATTCAGATCACCACATTTCACAAGCTAGTTCAATCAGCTTCTTAGATTCATAGCCCTACTCCAAATGCAATTTTAGCTATAGATCACTCGATGCATCTGATTATCAAATCCTAGATACCTCATTATGCAACATACATGATCACTATCTCTCTATTCAATATATGACATGTTGATTGTGAGTCTCTTGTGAGACTCATCAGTTAGTAGTATCTCTCCTCTTACCTTTATCCTTGTACATAGATTCATTTTCATGATTTTTTGTACATATATTATATAATTATAAAATGCAAAAGCATTCAAATATTACTTAAAAACACAAATTTATATTTCTTTCATATCCATGTTTACACTCTATATATACTTTTTAGGTACTACATAAACTAGTTATCTTAGTATAATCTATTTTTATCATACATGAATGTTTCATTTGTTGTTGTTTAGTGTTTACATATTATTATAGGACTTAGGTCCATCACACACATCTAGATTTGATAGTATCTACCCACTAGGGGCACATAAATATATTCAACATTCATATATTCTCCCATTAGGATCATCCCATACACAAATTCTAGTTTTCCAAGTTACATCTTTATATAATCTATATCAGTTATTTAGCATTAATAATACCTTGATATTGATCATCCCATAATACTCATATTTGTTTCTAACTACTACTACTATAGACTCAATTTGTGTAAATATTTGATCTTATATATATATTTTACATGTTCATACATACTTTCATTTCTAGCTTTCCTAGTTTAGATTTGATTATATCTCTCTTCTTCTACACAAATTTGAGGGAATTTCAATATGCCATTATTTTACAACTCTTTACCAATTCCTTTCATTATGTGTATGCTATGTACATGTGCCCATGTCCTTATGTGTGTCTTCTTGATTTCATATGTGGACAGTTGAACATGTCCTTCTATTTCTATCTAATCCAACTTGTTTGTTGATTGTTTATGTGTAAATTTAAGCATGCCCCTGTATGTATTGCTTCTTCATATTTAGTGGTATGCCCTTTGACCTAATTTTAATGCTTCATGTGAGTTATATGTATGTTTTCATGTATGCATCATGGCCATTCCAATTATACATTTATTTTTACTTTCACACCCAATTTTTGATGTCATGAGTTCCCTCATGCATATCCCCTTCCTCCTCAAAATGTTTGATGGACATCATGCCCCATACCACTAGGTAGTTACTCAGATTATGTAGTTAATACACATAATTAAATGAGATAGTATTAACTTTAGGTGTTCACTATACTTATTAGGCACACTAACCACCAACATCCTATCATATTCCATTGATGGACACACACCTTACAAATAATATCATTGTGGTATAACATAGTGTAGTGTTAGATAGACCTCTTATCACTTTTTTAAAGTAGGAGATAGTTGACAATGACATAGATTTATACACACTCTTTATATAAGCCTAAATTGTTTATCATCATATTTAGAGTGCCATGGTTGAAAATGGATCAAGTGTTAAACAATTCACTATCAAACTTCTACACCACTTTTTTTGTTCATGAGTAAAAAATTTGTTGGATAGATAATTATTTGTGTATTTAATAGCCATGTTCAAAGATCCATTATGGAGATAGTACTACCATTACAGGTTGGACCCACACATGTGGCCAATAGATTCATAGTTGTACATAATGCCAACACAATTGATATTTTATTGGGTAGGCCTTGGATATAATAACTTTGAGATATCCCATCCAACATACACAAATGTATCAAATATATACATGCTAATCAGGTGGTTATAGTTGAGGGCCTTTTATATGAGTGTCCTTTAGATATTCCATAAATAGTTATATAATAGACACTAGATCACATTAAACACATAGATGATAATATGATAGATTTGATATAAGTTGAGCCACTAGTGTAGGTGAGGTATAATCCTACAGTAGTACCCCATATGCATACTATCCCATAAAGACCTTTATTATAGATACCCTTGTGTAAAGACATGTTATGGATTTTAGATGGCCTCTCAATACACCACCACATAGATCAGTGTCATAAAATGTAACATCTACTCCATTTACAACTTATTCTTTTATATCGGTCCCTAAAAACCCTAAATTTCACAAGCTAGTTCAACTAGCTTCATATATTTATATCACCACATTTCACAAGCTAGTTCAGCTAGCCTCTTAGATTTGTATCCCTAATTCACATGAAATTTTAGCTATACATGACTTGATGCATTTGATTATCAAATAATATATACCTCATTGTGTAACATACATGATCACTATCCCTCTATTTAATATATGACATGTTGATTTTGAGTCTCTTGTGAGACTCATCAGTTAGTAGTATCTCTCCTCTTACCTTTATCTTTGTATATAGTTTTCTTTTAATGATTACTTGTACATAGATTATATAATTAGAAAACACAAAAACATTCAAATAATCCTTAAAAACAAATATTTAGATTGCTTTCATATCCATGTTTACACTCTTTATATACTTTTTAGATTCTACATATACTAGTTATCTTAGTATAATCTATTTTTATCATACATGCATGTTTCACTTTTTACTGTTTAGTGTTCAAAAATTATTATAGGACTTAGGTCCATCACACAAATCTAGATTTGATAGTATCTACCAAATAAGGGCACATACACATATTCAATATTCATACATTATCCCATTAGGATCATCCCACACACAAATTATAATTTTTTAAGTTATGTCTTTATATAATCTATATCTCTTATGTAGCATTGATTATACCTTGATATTGATCATCCCATACTACTCAGCTTTATTGCTAACTACTACTATTATATATTCAATTTATGTAAATATTTCATCTTATATATATTTCTACAATATTTTCATGCATTCTTTCATTTCTATATTTCCTAATTTAGATTTGATTGAATCTCTCTTCTTTTACATCTATTTGAGAGCATTTCAATATGCCATTATTCTAAAACTCCATGCCAATTCCTTTCATTATGTGTATGCTTTGTACATGTGTCCATGTCCTTGTTTGTGTCTTTTTAATTGTGTATGTGGACATTTGAAAATGTCCTTCCATGTGTATCTAATCAAACTTGTTTGTTTTTTGTGTATGTGGAAATTTAAACATGCCCCTGTATGTGTTACATTCTCATATTTATTGGCCTTCCCTTTGACCTATTTTTCATGTTTCATGTGAGTTATATGTATGTTTTAATGTATGTATCATGGCCATGATAATTATATATTTATTTTTACTTTCACACCTACTTTTTGATGACATGAGTTCCCTCATTCATCTCTCATTCCTCCTAAAGATCTTTGATGAAAATCATGCCACATCCCACTAGGTAGTTACTCACATTATGCAGTTCATACACATAATTAAATTTTTATATCTATATTCACAACATTGTGAGTGATAGATCTAACATATGTCATATATTACCAACTTATTCTAATATTATATTACATTTTGATGTCATGTATATATATTATATTGGTTTACTACATAGATATCATATGTTTTCAGCCTAACATACATCATGTAATGATTTTATTTTGAGGTTAATTATTACATAGGTAAAAAAACTCCCATGAAAATAAGGGGAATTCATAGGGGTTTATCATAGATACCAAAACATTCAAGTTCACTTAAAGAATAATTTCTATCACATAGACACATAATACAAATCACAGAATTAGGCAAACACATAGAGAAATAGTTAGACCTATATTAGTTTTAATTTGCATAAAAAAATAGGAGGAAATTAGTAATGAAATTAGGATAGTAGTGACCTAGTGATATTATCAAATGTACAACACTATTGTACAATATCCCAAAAATAAGAAAAATCTAGATTTGCACAATTTCAATCTCATGTTATAAGATTTGATCAGTTTAAACTTAGTTTTGTAGAGAATCATACCAAGTTTTTTCAAATTTTTTTAATCATGAATATTATGATCAATTTCACTTAATTTAAAATACACAAACACAAATTACTATAGCTCAATCTAGAATCCATATGCATAGATATCAGAATTGGGGTCATGTAGATGGCGCATTATATCTACATTATTAGTTTCACACTAGCTTATCTTAGATAAAATGATTAAATCCATGTCATTATATATATTACATAATTAAGACACTATATTCACTAGGTATCACACAAGATTGATGCCTTATTTTTTTTTGTAATAATTAGCATGTTTGTGTAGTTCTTCAGCTATATTCTCAAGTAACCAAGTGGTCCCTTGATTGTTTTTCACTTTAGAGTTTCAAAATTTCCCTAGGACCATCATACATAGTTATGGTTACATTGTTTAGTTTCATTCATAGATGTATCTACTACACATGTGTAGGAAATGATGGAGTCATAGACAATTTTGAGTTATTGAGCCATCTTCATAGGATGGTTGGATAAGCCATTACTCCAATCCACATTATTCATGGTATATGATCCATCAATTAGGGGTGGGAAATGATGGATTCATAATTGAAGTGAGTATTCTATCCACCCACACATGGGGATTGATCAAGCCATCAGCTGAGTGCAACCTATTAACCAATTTGATAATTATCTACATGCACATAGAGAGAATGTCACTAGTTTTGGCATTGGTTCACATACCTAGTGAGGTGTACTCATTACTTTCATCTCTTTCTTATCTCTTTACTCAATTTTGTCTTTGATTTTCATATCTCATAAGTATTGATTTCATCCATGCTTTATTTATATTATATGTGATGGAGCACACTTCTTACACTCAGATCCATATTTATCTTCTTTGCCTCATAGGTAAGTTCAGGTATTATTGTTTTCCTTTATCTTTCTCATTTCAATTTTTTTCAATTATAGAATAAAGGGGGAAATTATAATAATATAAAATGTCACTTGAATGTAATGGTTTTTACTTAAGACCACCCATCCCTATATTATCCCTAGACCTATCTTATGTCCTCTTTTGACACTTATATAACTTTTGTGTTAACCTTTACACATACTTAGACATCTCAAAATAAGTCCCATACTCTCCCCTAGGGATCTAGGCCCCTATTTCCTTAAGTTATGTTGCTTTGAATTTGAATTTTTACTTTAGACACTTGTGGTAGTGTCTCACTTTCAACACTAATGTACCTTTCCTAATTTCAACCCCAACATATATATTTTCAATTCTTAAGACACCTAGGGTTAGCCTAAAGTTATTTTAAACCTTGCACCAACACCAAATCTACACACACACACACACACACACACACACACACACACACACACACACACACACACTCAATCACTCACCCACACACAATCCCACATACACATGAATTTTAGACCTTTATCCGCTATATGTAAATGAGATGAAAAATACACAAATATTATTAGAACAAGTTGTCCATAAAAAAGATTATTGATCCATATTATTCCCTAATTCTACATATAATCATCTATAGCCATCCCAAGCCTAGAATAAAAATATTTCTAATCTCAAGCCTCATTCAAATAACTCAAGTCATAACTCATACTAGTATTCACTTGCACATGCACCAAGCACTTAGGTAGGAAAACTACATTGAACTCGATCATACTTGTTGTATTGGTATGTAGGTAACTCTTAACATAGCGGGGTGTTGAGTATGTCTAGCCTACCCAACTAACATCACTCTTTTATTACATATGCCAATAAAAAACCTTAACAAAACAAAGCTCTAGGGTTTGCTCCTAAACTATTTAAAAAGAATGAATATATAGTAATTAAGAGCTCATCCACACATTTATAGGGAAGTTGGACTTAGCTAGAGGTGTAACTAGAAGATCATATAGTTCTTACACAAAGGACATTAGCACTAAAATTAGGATACTAGCACCCCAATGATACTATCTAAGGTATAATGTTAGTATCCAAGAGGGTTTATGACACCTGGACTCTCTTAATGATAGACAAATATATTACCACACCATTTTTAGTCTCTAGATCATTCATCTCAGTCAATTTCCAGCTAATTACTTATTTATGTCATTCATTGCTATTTTTATAAATATTAGTTTAGGTCAATTCTTGTAGAAATATATGGATATATTTATTACATATTTTTACCCCTATTTAATGTACTCAGACCCTTTAAAAACCTATGAATTGCACTAAATAAACCTTAAAAAAGGGATGTAATCTTACTAAAAATTAAACAAACTATTTAGAATAGCCAACATGTCTAAGAAAATTTATAATATAATTTTGGTTATACGTTGTCAAAGTATTTTAATAACTTATGTTTTTACTACATTGAAATATATCCATTTGGGTGAGATGTATTGTCCAAACATAATAGTTTATATAATTATTAGTTAGCATATATTTTGGCTTAATGATAGGTTAATATCTCAGTAATTATGCATAACTTGTTCAAAGTTATTGATGGCTTCCTTGTAGGATTCTCCATAGATAATAAAATTATCAATGTAGCCATGTACATAACCATGAAAGAGATAAAAATATTATATTAGTTGGATAGCCATTTGAAGGGTGGCTGGAGTGATACATAGTATAAAGGAATTAACACACTTTGTATATGTTCCATAGGGGCATGTCAAATTAGATTTATCTTACCATTTTAGTGCAATTATAATATGATTGTATCCACCACATAAGAAGGAGAGGAAATTATTTCCTTAAAGAGGATCAAGGAGTTATTTCCTAAACCCTAGTGACATTACTAAGATACCTATAATCCACACAAATATACCATTTCCACCATTTAAAGTCATGATGACTAGTAGATAGACCCATTAGATTTCATGAATCACGTAGATGAATCCTCGATGGAGGTTACATATATATATATATATATATATATATATATATATATATATAATAATAATAATAATAGTAATAGTAATAATAATAATAATAATAATAATAATAATAATAATAATAATAATAATAATAATAATAATAATAATAATAATAATAATAATAATAATAACTACTACTACTACAATAACAATAAAAGGAATGGTGAAAATTTTAAGATATAAAAATATAAATATAAATAAAAGTAAAATAAAATAATAATAATAATAAAATAATAGTTCGAAAACTTGATTAATTAAAATAATAAAAAATTACTAAAATTGTTTAACTAACTTATTAATCCAACCACCAAAAATGGGATAAAAGGAAACAATCAAGGATTTGTGTAATCTATAAAATAAAGGCATAAAATAATGAATTAAATTCCAACCATCATCATGATTCATATTATTAAGATGATTCTCAATCTCCATGGCTTCATTAATCATTCTATGCATGTTATGATGTTTAAAGCAAGTTAATTTGGTATCTTTTATGCATCTGGTGTGCTTAGTGGCATCTTCATGTTATGATAAGGCCAACTTATTGACCATCACATTCTCTAAATCTTTACAATATTATTTTCATCTAGTTTGAAGTGAATGACTTGTCTCAGAAGTGTAGGATTTTATACCAAAGCATTGGATTAAATAGAAAAAATTAATGGGATGCATACAAATATGGCCCTTAAGATTCATCAGCTTATTTCTAATGGTCTTGATAGGTTTGATAAAAAAATATTTCCATTTTTCCTTTAAAATTTTCAATTTTTTCTGATGTATTGTTAATGTATAAACAAATGCCTTTAATTCATTACCCTTGTTTTGATACCTTTTTTAATCTCTATTTTAGGGCCTCTTTTTAATTTTTTGTATGTTTTATTAAATTTGAATTTTTTTATCCATTTCTTTTTAAAACCCTCATGAAATTCATATATTCTGATTAAAAATGATCAACATAACATATTCTTAATTTTCTAGTGAAATCATTGTTGACAACCCCTATTTTTTGTGATGGATGGTGCTGTGAGTCTAATCTAATATACATGTATGTTTGTGTTTTATTTATATAAACATATTGTGAAAGCAATACACACTCATTTCCTAATTATTAAAAAATTAATAAAAGGAATTGTATAATTATATTCAACTTCCATTTTAAATTTTTAAATTTTTGTATTTTATATTGAAGTGATCAAAGAATGAATTAAAAAAAATTATACCATGCTTACATTTTTAATTTTAATCATCCACAAGTATAACCAACCATTATGGTTTTTAGGGTGTAGAATTTAATTCAATTTTATTGACATTATCTAAGAACATATTGGTATGATCAAGGAAAGTGGAGATCACATTGTTAAATATTACTTTTTATCATAAAACTCCATTTGAAGGTGAAATAAGTAGTTATTATGGAAAATTGAACCAACTATGTGTCATGACCTGACCTTAAAAATAGTTGCAGATACTAGATTGAAAGCCTATTTCGGCATTTGTTCCTAAAAATTGGACTAACTATCTAGATGTGTATTCTATTTCAGATGTGGTGTTATGAGGCATCTTGTATAATTGTTATAATTTTGTTGATAATAAAGTTGATTCTTACCATTTATTCATTTTATCATGCTAGATACTATTCAATTTAATTATATTATTATATGCTATGCTATATCATGTTTTGTTGGATTCTAGGTAACACTGTGTTGTGATACAGTTTCTTATACCTTGGAATAATATAATACAACTATCAGGATTATCAATGTCATTTTTGGTTCATTACTACTTCAATTGACTATAATGTTTTTAACATATCATATTTAAATGTTATAATTCTTATACAATTTTATTTTTATTGGATATTTATGTTTTTTCAAGTACTACTGATGTTTCTTTTCAATGATTGTAGGAACTAGGTAGTGATCTCAGCTCAACAATAGGATTCAATATCTTGGGGTATAATTGAGGGACTATTGAGTAGTTAGAAGTTTCTTGATAAGTATAATGTGCATGACTAAGATGCTAAGCCATAATCATCATTAGTTTTTTTAATTTATATCTTTTATCTTTGTCACTATTTTTGATGTCTTACTTATATTTTATCTTTAATTAACTTCATTAGTGTTGTGTAAGTTTTTTTATTGTTGTTGTACATGCACATTAATTTAATATTTTATCTTGTCATGATTAATGCTTTGATCTCTTTTCATCTTGATTAGGATCCCTGTTCTCTTGGAAATTAGCCATGGCACTCATTATTTTGAGCATAATTATTTTGTGTTTGCTCTTGATTGAGTCTGGTTGCCTTGCCCATTCATGAATGTTTTCACTTAGGAATATGTATCTTGGTGGATGTTTTTGTGTTGGGTATTGACTACCATTGGTGGACATTAGTTTTAATTTTTTTAATTTTATGGGTTGACCCACACTCCAAAAAATTTCAAGCTCATAATTTTAGGTGACAGTTTTAAGTCTAGGGCTAGACCTTTCCCACATGCCATTATTTATGGCATTCCATTTTGGGAAACTTACATCCCTTTTGGAGATCTCACTATTGTGTGAAAATTGTAGACCAAGTAACAAGGGTTTTAATGGGATAATGTTTGGTCGGGACTTTATATATTAGAAATGAGTATTCTCTTTGACATAATGGCCTAAAGGTCAAATCTCCACTATAGTGTCTTACTAGAAAAACATAGAAAAGGGGTTGGGTTTCATTCAACTTTTGGTTTGAACTTTTGGGGAGAGCCATCTTTTACTTTGGGGGAAGGTCGATGAAGGAGTAGTGGTCAAGTTGGGCATGATTACTTCCTAAGGGATGTCATCCATGGAATTTTTAGGGAGCCAAGCCATAGGTAGGAAGGTGGGTAGATAATTACCATGAAGAATAGAGGGGTGTAGGAAGAAATAAAACCAAGAACTCTACCTATAATTACACTCAATTTTCCATGTAAATAGTATGTAGTTGGATTTTAAGAAATGAAATCCATTATAGGTTTAGGGAGAAGTCATGATAATTACTTGTGGACCTATAATGGTATATAATAGATCTATAATCAATTTCATTCTTAAGAAAAGTGTTATTGGTTGCCTCTAAGCTGATGGTTGTCATGTTTCCTATTAAGAGGAATATTGAAGCTCAAGGATGAGAGAGGAAGGCCCCCTCAAGAAGACTTGAAGTAGATATCCTACTCATTAGTATAGATAAGTAATTTTTTTGTTTATTTAATTACGTATTATGATTTTACATATGTGTGTGTGAGGAATTACATTTAATTTTTTGATTCAAAATAATTTTTAGGGAATATTTTAATCCAATTATTTTATTCAATCAATTCATTTCATGCAAGTCTAACTCCATTAAAAGTATTTATATTTTATGAAATTTCTTTTCATCAATCATAGACTGCAATGAGAAAGATTCAAATTAAAAGGTTCAATGTGGACATATAGTGAAGTCATCCTATCAAGCTAATAGGCTTGCATTGACAAATAATGAAATAGTTATTTTAGGTTACCGATAGATACCCTTACCCATGTGGCTAGGTTGCACGTACTATGTCAATTAACTGGTATGTAAGAAAACTACTCATCAATGTGCTTGAAAATAAATTTTCTTAAGGAGGAATAGAATGACAAGGATGTGTCAAATGTTTTGATCATCTTGATATTATCTAAATATAATTGGAATTTATTTGGTTATGTGTCAAATGGACTAGCTTGGATCATGGGTTTTGATCTTATTTGGTGTAATGTGGTTTTTTTACTTCTATGTTGAATGACACAAGAAGTTCTAAGTTGTATAGGAATATGTTTATAATTAATTAACTATATTCTACTAGAATCATGTTTCAATTATTTAATTTACCTCAAGTAGGGGATTTTACCTAATTGATTCCTTGGTGAAACCATCATGGGTGAACCTTGTAGATTTAGCTTCTTTCATTTTTGAAATTATAATCTTATTGGAAGATGGTTTGGTTTTAATTGAATGTTATCCTACAACTAAGGTTTTATTGAATGATATTTGGATGTGAATAAAACATTATACATGCTAGGCATGACATATTCTTCTAAAACCCAAAGATGAACAAGGCAAATAATAAGTTCTGCTTAGAGTTATCTTGATTGATTCTTTGAGTTAAAAATGATTGACCCTTTTGGACTCAATCAACCTCCCTTAAATGAATGGCATTTTGACTTGGTTTGGTTTAACTTTTATCTGAGTTATGTGGTATGTTAACCTTGAATGTTTCCTTTGGTTGTGATGGACCGTGAATGATCCATTTTCCATTTTTAATTCTCATTATTAACCTATTACTTTTCCTTATCTATTAACTTCATTGCCTCATTATTTACCTTTGGACCATTTGATTGTGTTTCTAGTATTTGTTAACTATGGGTTATCCACCATGTTAGTTAAGGATAGGCTCATGTGTTATTATGATAATGACAAGCTTGAGTTATTAGGATGTCAAAATAACCCACCTTAAACTAGATGGTGTTTTTATTGATTAATGTCTTGAATTCCTTTTAGTGTTACTATATGTTATTACCTTTAGTGCACAACATTTTTAAAATTTGTGTTGGTTGTATTGGGATGTTTCAAATTCAATCAAGTCATACTTTTAAAGTTCTAATTAGGTTTAGCCGGTTTGGGTAATTGTTGATTACATTTTGGTGTTGAATGTTTCTCTTTTAATAAGTACCTATGGTGTTCATTGGTGTATGAGCCCCTTTTGCCTGTGTTTATTACTAATTTAATTTCTTTAGTGGATCAGTATCTCACACATGCTTTATACCTCCTTTTGAGCACCCTGTTGTTGGAACCCACCACCCATTTAATAGTTGGGGTGATGAGGGCCAACATTGGAGGTCTCATCAATCTGGTTAGGATGTATTTTCCTCTTGTTGCTAAGGGTAACCCTTTACGACATCTATATCTTGATGTTACAGCATAATTATTGTCATAATCTATTAGCGTACATTTTTTGTTTGATGTTTGTAGAATAGTTAGTTTTTGTTTCATTATTATATTGATTAATTTATGTATGAAAGCTAGAAATGTAAATTGTTTTGAAAGTGTGATTCTAAGTAGGATACATCATGGGTTATGGAAATGATAAATTTACACTTATTTAGTGATAGTATTGTGATATCCATTAACTATGCAACTATAATTACTTACCATTTTGTATGATGTGCTCAAATCTCCTTGTGATAATTCATGAGTGAAATGTCATGAGGTTTATAGATAATTTTATAACCACTTTTTGGGATAATGTAAATTCAATTGAATTGGAAATATAATAACTAATGTTTAAACCACTTTCAGATATTATGGTAATTATATTATTGTGAGAACCTAGTTTTACCTAACCGTATAGTTGGTTGTTCATTACCATTACATCCTTTGATGTGTATCTTGATTCAATGGTCTCAATCATTTTGATATTCCAGTTCACTCTTAGATGATGATCTCTTCTTCTAACATTAGTTGTAGATAAATATGGATCTTGGTCATTAACATTATCTTTATCCATGGAGTTAAACATTGTTGAAGAAATGTTTTCGGCTGATTATAGTAATTTGGTATTGGTTGTTCTAAATTAATTAATTATGCTTGTAGAATTTTAATATTGAATTAATATACCATTGTAAAAGATTATTATTTGGTTTTGAGAGTTTTAAAATTATTGGTTGGTTATTTTGACACTTGTAATTTGATTATTATGTGTATTTATATTGTATAAAGCAATGAAATATCACAATCTTAATAACATAATCGAACATGCTCCTTTTATATTATATGATTGCACATTTTCCTGATACACAAACTTGTGCTTAACAAGACCAAGGTATTATTGATTTTGATTAGTTCTAATAAATTATGTTGGTGACTTAGCCTATTGAGAACTTTTTTAAGATTATAGATTAGTTCTATATTTTTTTGATGATTATAGTGGATCATATTTATGTTCTCGATCAATAGAATGCTGATGGAAATCTTTTTATTTAAATTACTATATTTATTCCGTTGATTAGGGTTCTTAGTAAGATAACCCTTTATGCAATGAACATCATGATGTAATGACCTCAATGGGAGATTCAATAATTGAATTCCATATTGGTAGCATCTTTTCATTATTTACATTAAGTTGGAATTGAATTTTAAAATAAATGGTGTTTTATTGATAAGTGAATATGCATGTTTTAATAATGAGACCAATTTTGGTAGTATTTTTATAATCATTTTTATATGTTATGTTAATTATTATGATAATAAATAGTCCTTGATTTGTAAGTTAAACTCAAATTTGGGAATGGATTTAACGTCTTGGTAAACCTATGAATTATGTTCTAGTATCTATTTGATTAACTTGAACATCTTGGTTCTATCAAAACACATCGAGAACCAAGGGATAAATAAGAGGCAAAATAGATTTTGTACTTTTATTTCCCTCTTATAGATGGTTCATCTACATCATGTGAAGGTTTCACTCTCTTTTCCATTTTTATGCTAGTTGTTGTGATTCTCACTTGTGTGATACCATTTGTAGACATTCAATCCCTAACATGAGTTGTGTTGAAATTGTCAATCTTACTTGATTTGCACTCAAATTCCCATTTTAAATCAAAATCACTAAATATGCGATAAATGGTTTAAGATTTTCATATAAAAGTGTTGATTTATTCCAATGTATCCCTAAATTGGGTAATTCATTTTATGTGATTCCTAACATTGATCAATTCATTTCGAGTTAAAAAGATGAATTTGTTTTTTTGTGCTCTCCATCACTTTTTTCTTCTAATTCATTAGTAAATGTCATGTACCTTCATTATTTTGTGTTGGAAACATACTAAATTTGAATATGTCTCCCATGCATCTACCATTGCCTTTCAAATTTTCTTGAGTCAAATTATAACCCAATAATGTGACTTTCTGGCCATTTTGATTAATTGAGGGCCAATTTCCAAATAATTGCACAAATATTGATTAATATTTTTTAAGGCTAATTAATTGAAATCAAAATATTAAATGGATTTTACATGGAGGTTATTGATTATTTCAATATTGGAAATTGAATATGAATATTTGCATCACATAGTGGCATCATCTATTGGGTAACATCTATAAGCCATAAATGGATAAAATATTTGAATTGTGGGTCACCCATGCCTAATTAATGCCCCTTCCTCCCAAATAATTATGAGTATATTTATAGATTTAATTCCAAATATTATATTAATCTATGGCAGTGCATCTCAGTCTTAAGATGGATGGTCATGGTTGATCTTAGACCTTTTCCAAAATCTATAAATAGAAGGGCATAGAACACCATTTATTAAGCTATTTTATTGTAAATTTATAATACCAAAATATTTTCACAAGTCATTTATATTTTGATTATTGTGTTATTTGAATTTGGGTAAGATTTATTTTATAGACCAGTTAGGAGATTTTTTCTATTTAGTGTGGGTTATGAATAGAGTTCTTGAGGCAATGGAGGAGCAAAAAAGCCATTATCGACAAATACAAGAGCTCTAGATTAAAGGGATAACATGCTTGGATCTGCTCTTGGGTGGTGGAATCAATTTGGGAAGCTAATTAGTATTGAATTTTTTCAATTTATTATTCATTATCATTAGCAAAGCCCACATGAATATGTTGGATTATGCATTCTTTTGTGAGTTTTCATGACTAATGTTTGAATTAATCCTGCTTGTAATCCATCCTTCATCCTATGTTTGAATAGGATGAAAGAGAATGCTAGAATCTTGAAAAGAGAGAGAGAAAGTGAGATTAACATATGGAATAAATCACATACAGACAAGCTAGTGCTTGCACACATGGTCATCATCAATGATCAAAATATAATTAAAGGGGCACAATATAATATTATATCCTTGCGATAGTTGCTTTCTAATTTTCCCATGTTGGGATACAAAATCTAAGCCTGCCATAAGAATCAAATCAGCCTTATAGGGGAAAACCATTATTTATTCTTTATCAATGATCAAAATTAACCCTACCGGGGAAAAAATAATCTTATCATGATCAAATATTCTCTAGTAGGACACTTCTTATTATCATCTTCATGGATATCATGTTCTCCTTTTTCCTCTAACTCTAAGATCTACACACATTTTCCCATGATGGAAATATTATAATGTGAAACTTGTCTTGGGATTTATCAATGTTGTAAGTATACAACTTACAATCTCAAATTGGGTGCATTCAATGTGTGTCCCTTACATGTTTGGATTGATTCCTTCTCATTCCTCCCATATTTGGGGCCTATTATACTTATAATTATATTTTCATCATTGATGGTGATCACATGTGCAAGCATTAGATCATATGGAAGCGATATATTCCATGGGTTAATCTTAGCTTCTATCTCTTTTCTAAAGTTCATCCTTCTCTTTCATCCTAGTATGTCATCTTGAGGGGGCATCACGAGTCATTTCTAATTTATTATTAACAAATTTTTTCTTTGAAAAGATGTTGCTTCACTTGAATATCTCACTACACCATTTTAAATAGGGTAAAAATGTAAACATTCAATTATTAACACCATTTGTTTTTAAATTGTCATTCTTACTTGATTTTTACTCAAATACCCAATTTAGGTCAAAATCACTAAAAATAGGTTTATTTTGTTTGAGCTTATCATATACGAGTGAAGATTTAGGCAAATGTATTCGTAAATGGGGTAATGCATTTTTTTATGATTCCTTACTTTGATCAATTCATTTCAAGTCAAAATGATTATTTTACCTTTTTATGCTCTGGATCACTCTTTTCTTATAATTAATTAGCACATGTAATGTACCTTCATTATTTTGTGTTGGTAACATCCTAAATGGGAATACAATTCCGATGCATCTAACATAATCTTCCAATTCTTCTAGAGTCAAATTATAACCTAATAATATGACTTTCTAGCCATTTTGATTAACTGAGGGCCAATTTCTAATTAATTGGACAAATATTGATTAATATTATTTAAGACTAATTAATTTCATTCAAGAGCTTAAGTGGATTTTCCATGGAGGTTATTGATTATTTTAATATTGGAAATTGATTATGAATATATGTATCACCTAGTGGCATCATCTATGGGGTGACATCCATAAGACATAAATGCATAAAATATTTGAATTATGGGTCACCCATGACTAAATAATGCCCCTTTATCCCAAATAATTATGAGGCTATTTATTTATTTATTTCCAAATATTACATTAATCCATGGCCACACATCTCAATCTTTATATAGACGGTCATGGTTGATGTTCAACCATTTAAAAATCTATAAATAGAAGGGCATAGAATACCATTTCTTAAGCTATTTTATTTTAAACTTATAATGCCAAAATATATTCACAAGTCATTTGTGTTTTTATTAGTGTGTTATTTGCATTTGGGTAAGCTTCATTTGATAGACCAATTTGGAGATTTATTACATTGAGTCTAGGTTATGCATAGAGTTCTTGATGCAATGGAGGAGTAAGGAAGCCATTGTTGAAAAATATGAGCTTTAGATCAAGGGAAGAACATGCTTGGAGCCTTTCTTGGGTGGTGTAATCAATTTTGGAAGGTAAATAGTATTACATTCTCTCAATTTGTTCTTCATTATCATTAGAAAACCCTGCATGAAAAGGTTGGTTTAGATTTTCAATTTTATGCATTATTTTATGAGTTTTCATGGGTAATGTTTAAATTTATCCTCTTTGTAATCCATCCTACACCATCCACCCATTGTGAAATAGATTTTGGATTATCTAAATGTAATTTTAATATCATAGATTTATTATCAAATTGGTAAAGCATTATAGTGTGAGGACCTTTCAAGGATCATCCATATGATTTTGATGGGTATCACTACTTATGAAAAAAATGTAGGAGTTATTTATTTGTTAATTATTTAATGTTATTACTAGTTTCAAATAAAAGCCCATCATGGTAACCTTTATGATCATTGTGTATATCTAGAATAGAAGCAATCATTGTATTTTATTTACTTAAGGTAGCAACAATTAATTTTTGTGGTAGTATGGTCTTATCTCCTTGCCATGTGAATAATGGTGGTAAAATTATTTCCAACCCTAAGGTTCATGGTATAATGATCCAAAAAAAGGGGGAAATTCACCATAACCATTAATGTCTCATTAAGTGTTTAAAGGATTAATATGGGTTTCAGATCTTGGTGCTATGTTTGTGAGTAGCTGAGTGTTGAAGCTTGCCTCCCAGAATATTTTGAATATTATTAAGAGGACATTGGTATGTTTCTTATTATATTAATTATTTGTATTTCATGATTACCTAGTTTTACCCCCTTTAATTCTAAATTTTATGCTTGAGGTAATTCATATCTAGTTAGGTGGTTTTGTCTGGACATACTAGTATGAACCTATGTTCATAGCCATAATCATATTGGCACCACATCTTAGATTAATATAATTAGTTACCAAATAAATAACTCTTACATTTTATTGATAGGGCTAAAGTTGCGTATTAGTTTCTTTTCATAGTTTCATTTTACACTCTACTGAGCAAACTTAATTTTTTTTTGATGTTGTTTCATTATGTGGTTTCCTTATCCACGATATATTTGAATACACTTTTATCCCCTTATATATATATATATATATATATATATATATATATATACACACACACACACACACACACACACACACACACACACACACATATATATATACATATATATATATATATACATATATATATATATATACATATATATATATATATATATATACATATATATATATATATATATACATATATATATATATATATATATATATATATATATATATACATATATATATATATATATGTATATATATATATATATATATATATATATATATATGTATATATATATATATATATGTATATATATATATATATATATATATATATATTAGTGTTCTATGTCAATGGTTCAATATTCCATAATATACTTTGCTAATCAATTTCATATCTAGATCCTACATATTTCTTTATCCATTATTACATTAGTATGTTTTGTTATTGTTTCCATTTACACTAATATATATATTAGTGTTCTATGTCAATGGTTCAATATTCCATAATATACTTTGCTAATCAATTTCATATCTTGATCCTACATATTTCTTTATCCATTATTACATTAGTATGTTTTTTTATTGTTTCCATTTAAACTTATATATATATATATATATATATATATATATATATATATATATATATATATATTAGTGTAAATGGAAAAAATAACAAAACATATTAATGTAATAATGGATAAAGAAATATGTAGGATCTAGATATGAAATTGATTAGCAAAGTATATTATGGAATATTGAACCATTGACATAGAACACAAGTATTTACCATGGGAAAAACTCAAAGAGGTAAAAAACCCACCAATGTGATATTAATATACATGAGAAACTTTACACACCAATACAAAGCACTCCCTTCTCACTTATTCACATAAGCTTTCACAAATTTCACAGTTTGAATATGATAAATAATTTCATATTTGAAAATGTTTTCATAATAGTGTAAGACCCTACTATATTTAAATATCAAAGGATATGACCATTGTAAAAATAACGGACCCATCCATCCCAATAAAACTAGCTAATTAAAATATCTGGTAAATATCAAATAATTATAACAATATTATTTATTTTCCTAAGGTTTCCACATCATATTAATAATACATTATTAATTATTTATTTATTTAATTACCAATGTAATCTAAGGATTAATTATTACCTCTTACACATTAAATTATCTAACATTCCCGCTTAATGCTAAGTGGGGATAAATATCATAGTTAGCTTTAAAAAAGGAATTATACTATGTACACAATTGAAGGATTAAAATATCCAGCTTGCCAAACACCAACTTTGAAACAAAAGGAATTATAATCCATAAAATATTCAAAAGTAAGTTTAGGATAGCATGATCATGATACTATATCTCAGAGTTTCTCATAAATAATCACTAATCATATTTGGAGCCTTTTATAACATAAGGATCTCCATTATAAAGTATGATTTTAATGTATTTGGGTACAAAATAAAAACTTACACTTGAAGTTTACTTAAATAAAATAACTTCCACATAAATTTTACAATGATTTAAAATGAGAAAAAGTATAGAGATGAAGATGGAACACAAGGCCATTACAAAGAGGCACTGTCTTGCATACTCCTCCTAAAGAACAATTGTGAGAGGCCCAACATTACAAAAAAATTACAATATTTAGAAGCACCAAGTGGTTTTTGTGAAGATATATGCCACTTGTTCATTCATAAGATAGAATTGTAGATCAATATCACTATTGAGGACTTTTTATTTGATAAAATGGATATAAATTTCAATATTTTTAGTTCTTTGGTGATGCAATATTTTTTTATAGAGATATACAACTTTGATTATCATAATAAATTATGATGCTATGACAAACATCCAAATATCCCAAAAAATTTCACAACCACATAATTTTTTTGTTAATTTCAATAGTGCTTTTGTACTCTACATTAATAGAAGAGATAGAGATAGTAGGTCACTTTTTGTTACTCCAAGTGATAACGCATATACCAAACTTAAACACATATTTAAAGGTATATTTACAATCTATAGTATCACCAGCATGGTCATCGTCAAAATAACCATTTAACTTATCATTATAAATGGATGAATACATAAACTAAAACTAATTGTTCCTTTGATATAACAAAGAATTTGCCTAGCTAATTTCCAAAGATCCAAATATGGATCTTAAATAAATATAAGCATCACCAACAACATATGAAATATTTGGCCTAGTAATGGTTAGATAAATTAAATTACCAACAAGTTATCTATATAAATTAAGGTTATCTTTTTCACATTTAGGTTTTTGATCAACTTAAATAACAACTTCAATAGGAATAGAAGAAGATTTAAAATCAATCATGTTTTACTTAAAAATAAGGTTATGAGCATACTAATATTGTGATACAATAAAATAATGTTTATCCTGAAATATAACCATTCATAAAAAATGATGCAGAATGTCTAAATCAACCATTTCAAACATTGTACTTAGTTTATCCATATATTTATGAATTAAACTAGTTAGATTATATTTAATAAACAAATTATCAACATATAATACAATTAAAATCATATGATCATTTTTAACATTAACAAAGAGATTATTATCAGAATAACAATTAGAAAAACACAATTCTTTGAAAAAGGAATTAATTTTAGAATATCAAGCTTGAGGAGCTTGTTTTAAACCATAAAATTATTTATTTTACTTTCATACATAATGTTATCTATTAAGGTTAGTGAAACCTTTAGGCTGAGTCATTTAGATTTTCTATTATAAATCACCATTTAGAAATGTAATCTTGACATCCATTTGGTCGATAACCCAGCTATGTTGGGCTGCGAGAGGAATAAGGAGTCTAATAGTTCTCATTTTTGTTATAGGAATAAATTTCTCAACATATTGAATCTTGAGTTTTTGAGTAAGCCCATGATCAACTAACATATCTTTAAAATTATAAAGTTTATTAATGGAATTATATTTTATTTTATAAATCCACTTACAACTCATAATATATCTTTGAGGTGGAGGAGGGACAAGATCCCATGTTTGGTTTTTAATTAAGGCATTATATTCATATTGCATAACAACATTCCATCTATCATCTTAAGTGGTTTATTCAAGTTATTGAATTTTACATTCACACATAGTCATTAATGCATGATACAAATTCTATCTTCTAGTTTATATATTAAGGTTAGTAACATTAGAAGATTGGATTAGGGATTCTACCCATTTAGGATTTTTAGATGAAACATGAAACTCAAGGGGTTCTTAAGACTCTAAGTTATGCATAACTAGATCACCTTCCTCAAAGGTATCCATTTGACCTTAAGGAGAAATAATAGAGTCAATTTCATCAATAGAAAAACACTAAAGAGATTCCACAGAAGTCTCACAAAAGGATTTTTCAAAAATACGGAAATTCCTATTCTTAATGATATTATATTTACAAAGATCATGCACTCTTAAATTTTTTGTCTTACCTCCATATAATAAAAAAATACAAGAATAGGAAGTGGGATCAATATTCATTCTTTTAACTTTAGGAATCAAGATAAAAGTAGGACTACCAACGATCCTAAGATGAGCCATAATAGGTTTCTTTCTAGTCCACATTTTTAAAGGGGTAGAAAGATGAAAAGTTTTTTTAGTTACTTTATTTAAAATATGCACTATAATATTCATGCCTTTGACCCATAAAAATTTAGATATTTGTATACTGTAACATTATTCTAGCCATTTCTATGATGGTGGAGTTTTTCCTTTTAGTAATACCATTCTACTTAGGGGAATAGGAAGTTGTTGATTCAATTTGAATACAAAAACTAATGCAAAAATAATCAAACTCTTTAATAACATATTCACCATCATTATTAGTTATTAAAATCTTAATATAAAAATCAAATGTATTTTCAACACTAGCTTTAAATTGTTTGACTTTAGACAAGATAACATATTTTGTTTTAATGAAAAAAGATCATATCATTCTATTGTAATCATAAATAATTTTAATCGAATATAAAAAATATTAAGAGATACAATTTTAAGATTTTTTACAAGATCACTATGACTCAATTCTAAATGATGTAATAATTTCACATCATGAATCTTGTGAAAGGGGTTAGTATGTTTCTTACCACATAAGAAACCATCAAAATTTTTATTATGATATGGGATAAAAGGAAAATACAATAAAAAAATTATTTATAGACATATAATTTAAAATTATAAAATTAACATATCCTAATATTTCATGCCATAATTAAGATTCATTATTACTATGCAGTGAAAGAAAACATACAAAAGGAGAAAAGATATATAAACCATTATTTTGAACACATTCAAAAATCAAAGAACCAAATTGATTTATAATGGACCAACTACTTGTAAGTAATGTTACAATAAAATTATTATTTTTAAGTTGAGAAAAAGATAGAAAATTCTTTTTTAGCTTAGGTACTTATAAAACATTAATTATAGTAACAATCAAAAACATTGATTTTCCCTATTTAGTTACTTATAAAAAGGAATTATCTCCTAAATAAATTATTCTAGAGATATATATAAAATCAAAAAAAATATTAGTCAAGCATGTCATATGATATGATGCACCACTATCAAAAATCCATTTATTTTTATTTTATGAAAATAAAATAATAACATTTTGATCCTGATTATAATTCTGATTATGGTTTTGATTCTTCTACTTGTTTTTATTAAAATTATTCCCTTATATATTTTTATAAGACTGATTATTAATTTTAATGGTATTTTTATAATAGGGTTCCCTTCTATGACCAAATTTACCACACATATTTTAATTTCTATTAAACTTAGATGTATGATTCTTATTACCAAATTTCTTGTTCTCATATTTACTTTTAGTAGAATTAAGGTTATATTTTTTGATTTTATTATTTTCAAAAAAATTATTCAATTTTAGAATTTAATGGGTCACATTTTATTTATAATCAAAATTGGTCACAACTTGCTCTTCTTGAATTAGGAGAGAAGACAAAGTGTTAAGGTCTGGGATATCTTGGTCAGTTTAATACTTACAATTCAAAATTGAAAAAATTATATAATTTTTTCATGAATATTTAAATAAATTATAAAAAAAAAATCATTTCATACTAAATCAAATTAAAATTACATACATCTAATTAAACTTAAAATTTTAGCAGGAAAATTAACAATTTTCTCATCAGCTTTGATAGGTGTAGTTAGAAATTGAAGGATTAGCTTAATAATATTAGAGATATGAGTACCATCATGAATTTATTCAATTATTTTTTATTGATCTAAAGGAGATTATTTATTACTTATGTGAAGAATGAATTCACCCTTAACACTCTGCAAGATAATGGGCATAGCTTCCTATGAATTCTATTAAAATGCATTTTTAAGCTCAAGGGTCACATGTCATTTTGAAGGTAATTTTTTAGTCCCACTTAAAAAATTACACTACTTTCAAGCTATAAATTTATATTTATCATAAATTTTCTAAATATTATAGTTATTTACATTAAGCGTTTGATATTTATCTAAGGAAAAATGAGGCGTAACCATAACTTCTCTTTAAACATGATAGTAAACAAATGTTTAAAAACAAAAAATTTAGTGGTAATTTTAAATTAATTTGATATTACATCAAATTTAAAATTTCAAACACAAAATAATTGTTTAATTTAATTCTAGACAAAGAAAACAATTATGGAAGATTGTGACAAAACATGGTGTTGAAACTATCACAAAAATATACTAATGTCATAATAATTTCAAGAATAATAACCTTTTTAATGAATTTTTATACTTTAATTTTAAAATAAATTAAATCACAAGTATAACTGTACTTAATCACACAATTTAGATTCTAAACAATGCAAAAAAATTATTTAGAATAACACAAAACTAGGTGCCAAAATAGTCACAACCAAAATGACCACCTAGACACTTTTATTTTAAAAGTTATAAAATTAATGGTAGGAAGTATCAAGACACAAAATGGACAATGTATATGTGTCTATAAGGTACCTAAACCTAGGGATAAATTGGTTACATGACTATGTTTGATAAAACATTCATTGAGCCAAAACTCGAAACAAGTTTGACAGGTCAACCAGGGTATTAAACATGTAAAACATTGGCATGCAAATGAAAAATGGAAATCAAAATAAATTAAATTTGATGAAAAAAATAGAGGTCGTGTGTTTTGATCTCTTGATGTAATTTTGTATGTTTTTACCAAAATTATAACAACCAACTCATCTATAAATCTACTTAAAGAATTACATGCACAATATTATATTTATACTTTTTTAATTTGATTTTTAATTAGGTATATATATATATATATATATATATATATATATATGTATATATATATATATATGTATATATATATATATGTATATATATATATATATATATATATATATATATATGTATATATATATATGTATATGTATATATATATGTATATGTATATATATATATATATGTATATATATATGTATATATATGTATATATATATATACATATATATATATATATATATATATATATATATATATATATATATATGTATATACATACATATATATATATATATGTATATGTATATATATATATATATATATATATATGTATATATATATATATATATACATACATATATATATATGTATATATATACATATATATATATATATATATGTATATATATATATTAAAAATTAGATACAAAAAGTATATATCAATTGATTAAATGACTATGTTTGATAAAATATTCACTAGATCAAAATTTGAAACAAGTTAGATAGGTCAACTAGGGTATTAGATGTGTGAAACATTGGAATGTAAACAAAAAAATCTAACTCAAATTAAATTAAATTAAATTTTATGTAACAAAATATAGGTTGTGTGTTTTTAACTTTTGATATTGTTTTTGTAAGGTTTTACCAAAATTATAACAACCAATTCATCTATAAATCTACTTAAAGACTTACATGCACAATAATATATTTATGCTTTTTGTATCTGATTTTTAATTTTTAATACCTATAGCATGAATCCTATAGAATAATGGTGCCAAAGAAAAAGTTTAGATTTTCAACTCACCCTAAATAGTCAATTAAAGACCTCAAGAATTTGCCAGGCTTCCTAAAATCCTAGTACAAGGCATGTTAGACCTTTAAAATAGAAATTCTGATGAAGAATTTAGTGTTTTGAATTGCTAGGTAGAAATATGGTTCCCCTGGAGAAGCTTTGGAGGGCCCAAAATTTTGTACAGACCATCAAAAATACTAAAATTTATTTCAATCTTCTAGATTTTTAATTTTGATAATGAAAGAATTTAAACTTTTTTATTTTGACCAAGAAATATTTTTTTATTTTCTTGGGCTGATAATGGTGCCCATGTGTCTGAGGAAGAATTCCAAGATCTCTAAAAAATAAAATCAGGGGTCTATGATAGTTTTTTGAGATACATCAAGAAGATAAATTTACTAAACACAAATAATAAGAAACTAAACCTTTCAGAGATCAAACAAAAAAATATTCTTCCTCTATGTCGTATATAGATTTGAAATAGGATTTTAAAATAATTAAAAAATATTTTAAATTGAATAAAATCTAAATTATTTCAATAAAATACAATATTATTTACAATTAAATCCAGTCACCAAGATATAAAATCATGTAACATTTGATAAACCAATATATAAGATGTAGATATGAAATTGATTAGCAATGCATATAAATGAATACTGAACAATTGACATAGAACATAAGTATTTACCATGGGAAAACCTCAAAGAGGTAAACAATCTACCATTGCGATATTTATATATTTAAGAAACTCCACACCCTAATACAAAGCCTTCCCTTCTCACTTCTTCACATAAACCTTCACAAGTTTCACAAGTTGATTATGATAAACAATTTCATATTCAAATGTGTTTTCACAATAGGGTAAAACTCTATTTATATTGAAATATCAAGGGATACGACTATTTTAAAGATATTGGGTCCATCCATCTCGATAAACATAATTAATTAAAATATTTAGTAAATATTAAATAATTATAATATTATTATTTATTTGCATGAGGTTTACACCTCTTGTTAATATATAATATCTTATCATTTATTTAATTAATTACCAATGTATGATAAGGGTTAATAATTACCACTTAGACTTTAATTTATCTTATAACTAATAGATCTTATTCTCTAACACATTTTTACTCAAATTTATGTAAACAATCAGTCGAGTCCTTAAAAAATGATTAGGTCTTACCTACAAAAGTGTTAAATTTTAATGTCAAGTATTTAGCAAAAGGATAATTAATCGAGTCTATAGTGTCAACAATAGGATGGTACAAGGGTTGGTTTTTTGGCTTGAGGTGGACTCCCATTCCGTTTTGGATTGCGATGGAAATCGTGTTTGGTTGGGGGAAGATTTGTTTCCCCTGTGTTGTTACGCCTTGCGTGGATGATGGTTCGCTTCTGAACCATGTTTTTTAAGCCTGCTGGGTTTTAGGTGACCAGATCTAGTTTTTTGCCATCACCTTCTGTTGACTGGGATCATGGCTTATGTGTGCTTATTGACATTGGGGATTTCTCTGATGGTGTTTTGATTGCCATGGCGGCGGATCCTCTGGTTGAGGGGAAGAATGGGCAGACGATCGGGTGGACGGGTCGGGTGTCGGTGATGCTAATTTGGGGTTTGAGGTTTCTGGTCTTGGAAAAAACTAGTTTATTAGGGTGTTTACCTTGGTTTTTTTAGGTTTCAGGTCCTGGTAAAACTTGGTTGTTTTTATTGATTTATATTGCTAGTTGAAGGTCCCTGTAAAACCTGTATTGATATTGGTCTTCAGTATGTTTTAGGATTGACTATCCTGCTGGTTGTTCATGTTTTATCTTTCAAGTTTCTGTTATAAGGTTTCAGGACCCCTTCAAAACCTGCTTTTACCTTAATCTAAAACAATAGGTTTTATGCATGTTCCTAATTTTTGGATGTTTGGTATACCATAATTCAGCGACATAATATGTTATTTAGGCTAAATATTTTGTTTGATATTTATACTAAGATAATATTTATTTATAATTTCCATGGCTCATTTTATGGTGTGTTACACAAGAAAGATGTGATCTTGATCATATTCTAGATTATATGGGGAGGTACCTATGGATGATTTAATTCTACTACTATCAGACTATATTGTGGGGAATGCATCAATTCATCATGCCTTTTTTGATCATAATAACCAATGAAAGTATTTATTTTACCTATTTTATTATGTCATATTACCATTATGTTAATCCATTTTGTATCCTCTACTAAAGTTAATATGCCATTGACCAACATATTATCTACTTTGATTTTTACCTTGGATTTGACATTAATATTGATCTAATGCAATGTTTTCCAAAATGGTTTAATACCATCTTGTAGTTATATTTTCATTATGTTAACCTCTTATTTAATCCTTATTAATTTTTAAAATGTATACAAAAATAAATTTTCATTATCTCATAATACCTTAAACATTTTCCCAATTCTTCTCTAGCTAAATAGTCTCATTTTCTTTTTCTATCTTAGGGTTTCCCTCTTTGGTGATATTTTATTCCCTTATCTTTTGAGGTTTGTATAAGTACACCATTCTATATTAACCATAGTCAATTAATTTCGTTTCCCCTTCTTTTATTTCAGTATTTAGATTTTGGGACCTATCCTCATCATCCTCTACTTATTTGTTTTTTAGTTTACTACGAAACATTTTATTTTGAACTATTTATTTATTTTTTTTCTCTTCCACATCATTTTGTATTTTTATAGTTATCTTTTAAACAAGTTCTCAGTCATCTATGTGCCCATTATTGTTTCTTTTTATTCTCAATCTATATGATTTTTATTTTGGATTATGGATTGGCATAAATAATAATGTCCTAAGTTTACAAAGAGTATGACATAATCATTTATCTAGGTCCCAGAAGTTAAATGTCTAATGGAATTCAATTTTAAGTTCCTCAAATTTATATATTTCACTCCAAATTTATTGGTGTATATACCAAGTCTTTGGGTATGTTTTTAGAGTCCAATAAATAAAGTGTACCAAATTCATTGATCTCTTTTATTTTTTATGTGCATAATGTGTTTATAGTTTTTAATATGTCTTTGGATTTAGTTATGCACTCATATATTTTTATATCATTAAAGTATCATTATGATCTGATGAACCTTATTTTTAAAAGGAGACTAACGGTTTTCAAGTTCATAATTATGGATTTGTTTGTGGGCCTCCACCATATGATATTGATAATCATTGTATTATATATATCCTTAATTCGTATGTGTACTAGAGGAAAAATCAATAGATCATTTATTGTAAATAATATTCCACATCCTCGATTCCACTATTTTTTGGTAATTTCATGTGTAGTTATCTCATTGTGGTTTATTTTTATTAACCATGGTGTGTTATCCTCTACTAAATATATATATATATATATATTTTAGTTCAATATTTTTTCATTTGAAAAAAAAATTATTTCTCTTGTTTTTTTTGGTTATAGTATTACTAGGCCTTTATGTCTTTGTCTAACGTTGTTTCTAGTTCCTAAATTTTTAGTATTACCTCTCCTTCATAATTTATTTCATGGTAATTATCAAATTTTATTATTTTATTTAGTCTATATACTGCATAGATTCTATCAAAGTCACTCTCACCTTTAACTAGCCATAACTCTTCTGACCATGTGAACCCCATACACGTTTATAATGAAATAATCAATAAAAATCAATTATATTCAAAAGTGATCTCTTATTGTTTAGAATTTTAAGTTCAAATACAGTCTATAAACCACTCAAATTTTAGTATTATCGATTACTTTATATCATACATATTAATTACCTCAATGTCAAACTTTCTTTAAATACTTGTGAGATTATCTAGTATATTTGTAATTATCCCTATCAGTGATCATCTATAAAAATGTTGTAGGTCAACACATGTAACTATAGTTTTCCATGTGTCTCCCAAGTACTATGGAGAAGGACAGTGTTGTCTACCCCTAAGTGTAGTAATCTCTTCTTGACTTACTGGATGCTAATTTGTACATCTAGTAGTATCACCATATTTTTCAAAATTTTTTTAGTTATGAAAACATAATTTTTGTATTTTCCTTTATTTATATCAACTCTTCTCACTCTCTATTCCCATATTTGTTTATTCTATTATTTGTGAAATTATATTACTTTTGCTATTAAGGTCTGATTTTTAACCAATTTTAACATTTATTTTAAAATTTTAATTTCTATGTCATAAAAGTAGGTTATTTTGATTTTAACCTTGTTCTTATTATTAGGTATAAATTTCTTACACTTCTCTAATATTATCTCATGGTTAGATGTATTTGGATAGTCTCATTTACTATCCATGTCTAACTCTTCCTTGGAGTTTGTTTCTCATTTCTTTTTCCTATTTGTACACCACTTATAGTATATACATCAACTCTTGTTTTTGGTTCATCAATAGATATTCATGGATGCCTCTTTTTTAGTTTTTATATACATTATTAGTTTTTTTATTAAAAATGATCTTATCTTATTTTAAATTGATGTTTCTTTATGTGAACATTCTATATCCTCTTTAATTATATCATATTCCTCTTTGCATCTTAGAGTATTACACTATACTTTAGTATCTTAAACATTTAGTATTTTATTTATATGTTTCATACCTTTATTTGGAGGAAACCTACACATTCATATATTTTATTGACTCCATTTTTATATAAATGTGATCCTTTAGGGTAATAAAATAACTTGTGTGTTCCTTTTTCAGGGGTGAAACCACATTCAACTTTTGGTTCCTCCCTTCATTTCCTCATAATGTGTCATATCTTGTTGAATTTATGAAATGTAAGAAGGGGTATATATTGGTTATATCCCTAATTATATCCTTTATTATAAAATTTCCCTCCTTGGTATGTTTCTCTTCCTCTGTGTTGTTTACTTTTGTAACTACCATGTCCCCCTCCTCGGTATCTACCTTGGCATGTATTATAATATTGAGGTTGGGGATTTAGGTATTGCTTGTTAGAATGAAATGTATTATGATTTACCATATGTGGTTATAGTGATGGAATTTTTTTTATTTCCATAACATTTATTCTCGTTATCTCATGTTTGTCTACCAGCATATCATGTTTGAGGAAATTGTGATTATAGTTATTAAATGACCAAAAAGTGGTAAAATGCATCCCGTAGATTGTTGGTGGTCATAACTCCATCATGGAATACAATTTTTGTGAGTGTTGATCATATTTTTAATGATATATTACATGATAAATATTATATTGGTATATTCATTATTTAATTTTGGGGGTATACCCATTGGTGTCTAAGATGACTCACCAATTTTTATCATTTTCCCTATTTTTTGGTGTCATGTACCCTTTTTCATGGACATTGACAGACTTGATGATTAGCCTATTATGCGACCTTCATAGGCTAATAGGATGGATAGAGGGTCATGATGGAGATTGGCTTGGCTTTGATTTGCAGAATTCCTATAGTTGGATTTCATTCAGGTTATTTCAAACACATTTGACCTGAGCTCCTATTATTTAGGGATATTTGACATGCATCAGAGGGCCTTTATTTTGGTATGGTCATGTGTGGAATCACTCTCTGGTTCACCAGCTTCAAATGGTTCGAGGATTCGACATGTATTGAGGGAGATATTAATATTTGATTGATTTAATCAAATATTAATTATTTAGCCTATTTTTAATTAGAAACCCTAATTATAATTTAAGAAGCCCTAATTAGGGCAAGCATATCTTTTTGAGGGTATAAGGGTTTCTCATGGAGGCCATTATTGATTCATGCATTGATTATTGATTATTGATTTTGAAGAATTCTTCTATGAAGACTAAGCCAAGGGTTTCAGGATTCCATTTGCAGTGGAGAACGTCAACTCTTCATTGTGTGTGATTCAGAGGCTGTGAGATATTAGTTGATCTATTACCAAATTGAGAGATAGCTTCATACAAAAGTTATCATAGAGGTATACAGATTTGAGAGGTAACTTCATCCAAAAGTTGTCACAGAGCTTTCCAGGTATTTATTTTATTAGGTTTTTGATCCAATAAGTTATACAGATATAGATATTCTATATTAGAATTGTATATCTTGAGATCAGGTTGTTCAGCTATCAGGGGTTGAAAACAAACAGGTTGGTGGCCGTATTAAGTCCGTACAAGTTCGTACAGATCCGCTCAGGCACCGACCTCGACAAACAGAGATCCCCAGTGACCGACATCAACCGACTGAAGACCGATGTTGGTAGAGAAGGACCTATAGAGACCGACGTCGGTAGTATATCGATCGACGCCGGTGACTGTGTGTTCGACACAGCAGGCCGAGACGAGACATAATTTAGGTTTCATTTCTAGATTGGCAGAAGATCAGGGTTTTAAGACCGAATTCTAATATTCTTTTATTTGTATGAGAGAAGACTGTAATTGTAATTATCTGAACAAGTGATAATATATTTGATTAGCAAATAAGAGATTTACTGTGGTTTATTGTTTGTCTAAATTTATTTTGCAAGATTGTATCTTTGTTCAGAACTATTTGTGTTTTTATATTCCCTATTTGAAGGGGATATCGCAGTGGTATCAGAGCTTTTGCTTAGAAACAGGAGCCCCTAAGTAAGGGACACCACAGTGGTATCAGAGCTTTTGCTTAGAAAAAGGAGCCCCTAAGTAAGGGACATTACAGTGGTATCAAAGCTTTTGCTTAGAAAAAGGAGCCCCTATGTAAGGGACATCACATTTGGTGTGAGCACTTTGGCCATGAACTCACTTTATGCAAAAAATAGTACACCATATTTGAGGTTGTGGTGGGATATTTATATTTTATGGTGAGTTAAAATCATTAATATTAATTGAATTTCTTGACTCAACCTTAATTTTTCTAACTCTTGTTGTAACCTTTCACTATTATATTTCAAGGATGAACCTATTTCCCATGTCCAAGATTGGGATTCTAGGTATGATTTCATCTCTAATGTATTTGAAAATGTGTTAAATATATTTCCATCCATATTGTATTATAAGTATCATATTAAACCTTAAATAAACCATTCAATTTTTTGTTTCTTATTTAGGGGCTCCTCCAATTTTATTACTATTGTTTTAAATCTATAATTGTATTCTTTTGTAGTTTATATTTATTTCTGAATTAATTCTCTAATTCTAATTACACTCTTTTTTGGGATATCTAAATTATAAAAAACTACTTCAAATGATTTTTGTACTCTATCCCATTAATTTTTATGTCTTGCATTTTTTTTCATGTAGCACTTCACTGCATCATCTCTTAGCATCCAAAAAAATAAAACAACTTTACCTTATCATTTAGTATGTTATGACATCTGAAAAGAAATAATAATATGAATAGAGTTTTTTATCATCCTTGGTATCATTTCCATATAGTGTCAAATTCATTTTATCATGCATAATTTTTAGAATGTTAGATTTCATACTCACATTACTACTTCAACAATTTATTAATGTATTTATTCTAAAATTAGTACTTGAGCTTATTTTATGATTATCCTTTTATTTTCGAACTAATTGTCTACTTCATCCTTTACCTCTTATCACTTCCATTTGAATATATTTTCTCCCTAATACTTATGCCTAAATATTTGAAAACTCTATCTTACTATTAAATTCTTTGTTGAGAATATGGTAATGATATTCCACTTATTATTTTATATCCACCTCTTTCTAAATGGTTCATCTCTTCATGGGGTTTCTTAAAATTGGAATTTGGAAGTGTGGTATCATTTCTAGTGTCCTATTCTTTATCCCCTATCCATATGTTTTCTCATCTCCACGTTCACCATTTTTATTTTATAAAAGTTTTTCATTTTATTCTCTTTATAATCTAAATCTATTTATATGAAATAATTAATGCTTATTTTGATAATTATTTGCTTATCCCCCAACATATTATTTAACCTACATTAATCATTAAGACCAAATCTTGTGATATGTCACATCTCTTGAGCATATCCCTTCTTTCTACATGTCGTTCCTTAGGTGCCTAGCCTATGAAGTAAATGTTTTCCCACTTTTTCAAATGCTTCATCCCAAAAATATTTTTGGTTAATATTTGTGGCTTGTTCAAATACTTTTCTCTTACCCTTTATATGAAATTATTTTTCTTAACATCAAAGGTTGTCAAACCTTGAATGGACCAAACTATTAAGAGTGAATCTAATGTGGTTTATAACTAATAATCTATTTTTCATGTCTAAGGTTTGTAATTGATTTTTAGAACCTCAATATTATTTTCATTCCACTTTTTTTTTTCTTAGTTTGAATAATTGATCCTTGTGTGCGTTTAGTTTGTATTAAGATCCAAGGCCAAAATATCTTTACAAATGTGATTCAAAATTCTTTTTTGTGTGAACTTAAAAAGGATTCATTTTATTCACATAGTGATTCATTGTGCCTATTATTTTACTAGTGGAATGGTTATTTTGTATTTGTTACAACCACTCTTTTATTTCATTTAGTGCTAGCTTATATAACTCTAATGAATACATCCCTCTAGACAGTATATAACTAAAGTTTGTACTATCCCATAAAATTTTGACATAAAATATAAAACTTAGTTATAGATAGTTATTCAATTGAATATAAATTTAACTAGAGATAATGCATTGTAAAGGTTAATATTGTGTGGAGTTATTTATAATATGCATTCCTAAATTAAAATAAGTAGGTGTTCTCATTCATAGTATAAAATACATAGATATTTCCTACTCTAACTCTTTTTATCCATATAAATATAAATAGAAAAAATTTAACATGTCCAAAAATATCTAAGGTATTACACATATCTCTATGCTCTATATCCTGTGTTACTCTCTTATATCATTCAATTTATATCTCTCATATTCTATTTATTCTATCTATCATATTAAAATATTAAGATATAAATACTTACTAGATATCTCTTACAACTCCATGGTCATGTCTTTATAATAAAGCAATTTTATGATTACGGATTTTTGTTTGTTACCGCATGTGACTAAACCATACCACATTGCCTAGGTTAGTACAAACCTTTGTCACATCAGCTTGAAGATGTAATTTTTTGATGCGGCATAACTATATGTTTAGTGGTGATTTCATATTAATAATATAAGTGTAAAATAATCCTACCAACATAGGTGTGGAAACTAGGACATATATTAGAGAATATAAATATTCTTAGCATGAATTAGTATAGTTAACTACAACATATTTAATTATAAGAAAAAAGGGATCCAAGCTTAGTAAAATATTTGATAAAGTTTTTATAATAGCTAATCTATCCAAGAAAACTTTAACATATTTTTGTTTTAGTGGTGTCAAAGTCTTTTATTAACTTGCATTTTACTAGGTCCAATTCTACCCCTTTGGGTGAGATGTGTTTCCCTGACATAATATTTTATATAATTATTATGTATACTATATTTTATCTTAATGATAGGTTATTGTCTAGGAAATGAAGTAGAAATTATTTAAAATTATTGATGTATTCTTCACAAGGGTCCCCATAGACAATAAAACTTTCAATGTAGACATCTACATAACCATGAAAGAGATAAAAGAAAACTATATGCTTTGGATATCCATTTGTTGTGTGGTTGGAGTGATAAATTATTTAAAGGAATTAACACTCTATAGTTATGTTTCTTAGGGGCATGTAAAATTGTATTCATCTGGATCTTCTAGTGCAATTTTGATATATGCTTCTATCAACTGCATAGGAAGAAAAAGAAAATATTTACTGAAAGAGGATAGATGATTTGGCTAATGAAGGGTAAGGGAAATTTATCTTTCCTAGTGGCATTACTAAAATCCATATAATACACACAAATACACCATTTCCACCTTTTAAAGGCATAATGACTAGTAAATATAACCATTGGTTTTCATAAATTGCTTAGATGAATCCTCCACAAAGGAATTTTTTACTTAGCTTTGAACATTTTATTAATATTAGGATTCATTTTCCATTGAGTTTGGTGAATGGGTTTATAGTTTTGATGTATACCTCTCATACCATCATCATCATCATATGTGAACACATTCTTTTGACTTTGCATCATACAAAAAAGCTCTTATCATTATTGAGGTTATAATTAATTACTTATGTTGAGTAGTCCACAAGTTAAATTTTTGTTTATCATAAAAATAATAGTAAATAAATCATTAAACATAAAAAAAATCAATGATATTTATTGTGTATGTGTACGTACTAATAATAAAATTTTAAATTTTTAAAATATAAATAAAATAATAATAATAATAATAAAATTAAAAAAATTGTAAACTTGATTAATTAAATTAATAAAGAAAATACTAAAATTATTTAACTAACTTATTAATTAAACCACCTAGAATAGGATAGAATGAAATGGTCTAAGATTTATGTAATCTATGTCATAAAATCATAAAATAATGAATTAAATTCCAATTATCATCAGGATTCTTATTATTAGGATGCTTCTTGATTTATACATGGCTTCATGAATAGTCTTCTTAGTGTAGTGAATTTGCATGCAAATGAATTTGGTATATTCGATACATATGGAGTGTGTAGTTGAATCTTCATGTTATGATAGGGCAAACTTATTTACCATAACATTCTCTAAATATTTATAATATTATTTTCATCTAGTTTGAAATGAATGATTTGCCTCAACAATGTAGAATTTTTTGCACGATCATGGGATTGAGTAGGAAAAATTAATTAGATGCATAAAAATGAGGTCCTTAAGATTCCTTGGTTTGTTTCTAATGGTATTGATAAGTTTGAAAATTTTTCTTTTCCATCTTGCCTTTTAAAATTTCATTTTTTTTCTTGGGAACCCCTATTGTATGAAATAAATGCCTTTAATTAATTACCCTCCTTTTGATCCATTTTTATATCTCTCTTTTAGGTTCTCTTTAAGTTTGTTTAGAAGTTTTCTTAATTTTCATAACTTTGTATCAATTTATTTTTTATAAACCCTCATGATATTTTTTTTTTTAATTAAAAATTATCTACATAAGATATTCTTAGTTATCTAGTGAATTCATTATTAATGACCCTTATGTTTGGTGATGGATGGCGGTGTGAGTCTACTATAATATATATGCATGTTTGTGTTTGCTTTCTATAAACCTATTATGCATGTGATCCACACTCATTTTATGATGACTAAGACATTAATAAAAATAAATGTACAATTATATTCAACTTCCATTTTGAATTTTGATATTATTTTATTGTGTATTGAGGTGATCGAAGAATGAGTTAATAAAATTATACCATGCTTTCATTTTTCATTTATTTCATCTAAAAATATAATCCAACATTATGGTTTTTAGGGTGTACAATCTAAGTCAATTTTCTTGACTTTCTCCATGAACAAGTTGGTACCATAAAAGAAAGCGGAGGTCACATTATTAAACATTAGTTTTTCTCATAACATTCACTTGAAGGGTAAAATAAGTATTTATTATGTGAAACTAAACCAGATATGTATTTTACTTATCCATAATCTATTTGAATACACTTTTATCTCCTTCTAGAGACATTTTAGTGTAAGTAGGAATGATAACAAAACATATTAGTATATCTTACTCTTTGATAGTTTTTCCCACAATTTTTTGTACATAATCAACGGATTCCTTAAAAATGATGAAGTCTTACCTACAAAAGTATCAAATTTTCATACCATGTATTTAACCAGAGGATAAGTAGTTGAGTTTATAGTGTCAATAATAGCTCATATAGATGTGCCCAATTTTTGGACCTTTGGAAAGTCATAATTTAATGGCATAATAGGGTATTTAGGCTCAATATCTTATTTGATATTTAAACCAAGAGAGTATTTATTATAATTTACATAACTTATTTTGTTTAAATGATTTAAAGTTACACATTTGTAGCAATCACTAAAAGATAAGTGATCCTTTATCTTATTAATGTAACACATTGTGTTATAAATAGCTTTATTATTCCCATTGTCTACCTTAATCACTAAAATTTTCTTGTTCTCATTTTAAAACATTAACACTAGGTACACATTTTTATTAATATTACTTTTCAAGGGATTTTCCTTTGTTAATATCATGCATCAATATTTCTATATTTCTTAAAATATATGCATTGAGAGGATTTTTATGGAATTTTCAATATTTGAAATTAAATTCTCCAAAATAGTATTACAAGAGTAATATAAAAACCTAGGAATTTACTAAGAATACTTAAGTAGGATCAAATCGAAAATATGAATTGCTAATTACAATATGATTATTACTCCATGAAAACTCATTGAATGCTAAAGATGTATATATTTTAGTAACATTATTAGTATTTTACATATAACTTAATTTCATGGGTCATATTCTAATTCCTTGGAAATACAAATAATAAAAAGGATAAACACAAGAAACTCACTAGGTATTTACAAATAGGATAAGTACTTGAGTCTATAATGCCAAAATTAGGTCTTATGGATTTACCTATTTTTTGGACCTTTTGTAAACCAATAATTAATCAATATAATAGGTATTTATTCTCAATATGTTTTTTGATATTTAGGATAAGAGAAAATTGACTTATAATTTTCATAACTTATTTTATTTCAAGTATTTTTAGTTAAAAAATTGTAGCTACCACTACCAAGTAAATGATCCTTGATCATATTAAAGTTACACATTGTGTTAAAAATTCCATTTAACCCACCACTAGGGCCACAATTTTTTTATTATATAGTTATTCTAAATTGACTAGGTTGGGTCCTTCTGTTGATGTTAATTTGGTTGAGTCATCAGGAAAAGGAAAGTATATTTCAAAAGATAATGATAAAGGTTCTGCTATAAAGTCCATCATCATTAAAATTCCTTTAAAATCACCTTTAGCCACCCAACCTAAATCCCTTATGAATACAACATTGGCCTTCATTATTTTAGACTCTGATGATGAAGACGAGGAGGAGATAGATGAAGTGGATGAGGAAGATTCTATTATTTTAGTGGATATTCTAATAATGGAGGATACGTATGAGGATGAGTTGAAGAATGTTATAAAAATTTATTTTCTAACTACTACCATGGGTGAGGACTATAAAAGGAAGAATAGGGAGGAAGAATCTTATAGTGTTAGTATTATGGAGAGGATTAGAGATTTGAATAAAGATATTAATCTCCATAAGAGCTTGTTTTCTATGATTATTGAGGATACTAATGTTAAGTTTTCTATGGTGGGAAATCCAATGTGTGTTTTTTATGAAGGTGAAGGTGTAGGTTATAAATTTATTAAATTGAAATCTAAAATGGAGAAGATCAAGGAGGAGAGGAACAAAACGTGGGATACTATTCAAAATATAGTTGAAATGAGTAAGGTTAGGAAATTTGTTCCCTATTCTCTACAAATTGAGCCAACTTAATGATAAAGAACACTTCCATATTAATAAACCATTAAATAATAACTTTATCAGTTTTAGATTTAAATTACAAGTTAATAAAGAAAATTTTTAACTAAGAATGTTATGGCTTCATTTTTTTAAAAAAAAATTCATCCTACTTAAAACCCACAAACTATTTACTAAGGATGATAATGACCAGATATAACTAGTTGAACTAATCAGTGTATTTGATCTTAAGTGATAAACTGAAAGTATCTCCTCATTCTTGTGTAAAATTATGAAAACTTTAAAAACATAATACTATTTTATTTATATCAAAGTTAATTTTAAGTCATTTTACTTTTACACTAAAACATATCACTCTAGAATTGTGATACGAGGAATGCAAGTATACATTATATAGTGATTTATTCTAAAATTAAGGAACCTGATGATGAATCTACTATGGGTTACTGTGAGTATGAACTCGAAGGTGATGATTATGAATAATGTTTTGAGGATATGAATAGTCATTCATATGCAATGCTTATCCAAGCTCAAAATGAAAGGATGAAAGCCTAAAAAATAAATAGAGACATTGATAAACCAAAGGCCAAAGAAGTTATGTTAGAGTTTTGATGGAGTTAATGAAGATAGGGAATGATAAACAAGATGATCCCATTCTAGTAAGAGACTCAAGGGATTGGACAAATGAAAAACTATAGATTTGGACAACACCATGGTGGGGGACATTGAATATGTTCTCAACAATATTATTAAGGAATGGAATATCATTTTAAAGGATATGGATATGTAATCAGTTATCTCTTATTTTTTGGTTTTTTGTTGAGTGGTTGTTTATCTATTATATATAAACATTTAATCATAATGTATTTCAGATTTCATTTATGTTAGTCTTTTCCTCTTGGCATAGTGTCTGCTCTTTGGAACTAGGATGGGACCCAACCAAAACCTTCACTTTACCTTTAATCAAAAATAACTTTAGTGTTCCCATTTTCTACATTGATCAAGAAAATGTTCTTTTTCTCATTTAAAAGCATTAACACTATATACTCCTTTTTATTATTATTATTTTGGGCTTTTCCTTTCTTACTATTATGGAGAAAGCTTTCTTTATTTCCTAAAAAACATGCATTGAGATGATTTTGATTGCATTTTCAATATTTATGATAAAATTCTACAAAATAATAGTATAAGGGTATTAGAAAATCCTAAGACTTTACTAATAATACTCAATTAGTATCAAAGGTGAAATATGAAAGATTAATAGCAATACAATTATTATCCCATGTAAAATCATTGAATACTAAAGATGGATAATGTTTAGGAACGCTACTAATAGGTTCCATCTGACTTAAGCTCATGGGTCCTATCCTGATGCCTTGAGAATATAAATAATAACATGGGTAAACACAATAAAATATGATACATATGGGGTCATATTTGATCACCAAAGAGGAATAATTTCATTTGATTTGAGATGCATTTTTTCCATTGAATGTTTCATTTAATCTATTCTATTTTGGTTTTTTATTAAGCAGACACATCAGCCCTAACTCATTACTATATGTATTTTATATGATGTCAATTCTATAAGAATTCCCAATGTCATTGCTTCCATTAGAACTATGGCTGACATTATTTATGATTTCATACTCTAATGTGTCTATGAATAGATCAATTTTAGATAACAAATTATCACTTTGTATTTTATTGTTGTCCTTAGTAATTCTTGAACCATGTGTACTTTACATAGTAAATGATTTGTTATGGTAATATATTTTATGATTTCATAGTCCATAAATATTAGATCTAAGTATTTTGTTATAATTGTGTGTGCATGATTTAAATTCACTTGATATAGTTCAATAATTGTGATCCATCATCAAGTGAAACGTTCATGGTCGAAAAACAAACCCTAATTACCTATGTAAGGGAAGGGTTAATGGTCAAAATAGTTTTCAAATTTTGTTCATTATCATTGATTAATATATCATAATGTGAAATCATTCTTTAAAGTTTTAAAGATTTAAAAAAAAATGAACATGACGTAAAAGAATTGTCCCTATTAGTTTAAGTTTTTATTCCATTTAATGGTTTTTCCCTACACATGTTTAGTTAGCTTCCTTAGGTGTCTTTAAGGTCATAATGAAAGATAATCGCACATTCATGAATAAGTGAATAAATGTTTATATTTAACCTATATAATGTAAATTTCTAAAGCTTTTATGGATAATGATGATAATTATAATATTGCAATCTTTAAATTATTGAACAATTACTTCTTTTTGGCTCATGTTTGATATTTCCACTACAAAGGGAATTTAATCTAGTAGATCCTCAATTGTGTCCCACTTCAACATGGTATAAAATATTTCTTGGTAGATAAATATCATTTTTCCTATTGTTAAATCTTGATTTGTATCTTACATGTCATAGTGTAATAACCTAAAAGTGGTATTTGGATGCTAAGAGTGTTTCTTGAGATAGTTATTAATGCCTGAAAGTGTATCATAGGGTTTACAAATTGTTTATAAATAATCTTCTCATTTTTGGATTCAAATAATCCATTACATGAGTAGTTGGTTGTTATATTCCTGATATTTTTGGTGGAATAGTAGAAAATCAATATAACTATTTCAAAAAAAAAATTTATAAAACTTGTTGCGAGTAACATTGGTCTGAAAGCTAGCTTGTGATGTATGAATATAATCTAAACTAAGTATAGAAAATTATGATAAAAACCTAAGATATAAATTCTATTCTATTATGTATATTAACAATGGAAGCTAAATGAAAATGAGTTGATCATAATATGGGGAAAAAGAAGGGTAGGGCGTAAAGAAGGTGTTATGATTTTCAATCTAGACATTGTTATAGAGCTTACATTTCATCAAGACATTTACTAAAAAAATATATGGCATGAAATTTCAAAGGCACATATCCTACCATATATCAAGAAAATTTCAAAGGAAAAGTAGAATACTTCAAATAATATATCAAGTTAAATTTAGAGATTTACTTCCACAAACAAATTGCATTACCACATTTGTAAAGAAAGCATGGAAAATGAAACGAACTTAAAATCCTTCAATCAGAATAGCTTCAACACAAATTGAAACATATCCATTCATATGAACACATCAAGAATCCATAAAAACGATTCAAATATAAACATCCAAATAGATAATTGAGAGAGTAGACATAATATCAAACACACAAACAACTACTGGATAATCTTTGAATAATTCCTTTATTGTATTAATTGCTCAAAGTTTACAAAAATTTTTTGCTTCAAATACTACCTCCCATCATTTACAAATTATAATACCCCTTTTATATAAGACTAAGGTTGTATGTCATTCAATCATGTCAAATTGAAATTGTATGTGTGTCAAGGATAGTTGTACTTCTAGAATATTATAAAACTAGTGACACTTTCTAAGGGGATTAACCTATAAGAAATGTGATTTACAAGTTGTGCAATGATTTAAAAAAAAGAATATTATTTTTTCAAATGATATAGATGATTAATTACAAAATAATATGCTTAAGTCAAAAAATTTGACTCTGAGAAGCTCCTTGTTGCTTTCGCTACTTCATCTTCATTTCTTTAGCATGTTGATCATCAATAAACCTGAGGTTGATGATGGGATCCATTGAAAGTTATTTTTATTGATCTCCAAGGCCTTTGAGATCCTTTTCAACCCTCTCCAAATCTTCCTTTATTCTCCTTAAATCTTGAATCTTCTCTTTTATAGACATGATCATATCCAAGATCCTTTTCTTTTCTACCCATAACATGCCTTGGCCTTCACTCTTTACCTCCTACATGAAATAAGTAGCTCTATGTTTGAAATCCTCATCTCTGATCATGCCCATGGGATTGAGCATAGTTTGATCCTTGATTAGACTTCCCAATTTGTGCATAATGTTTTCCAATTACGTGAGATCACTAGAAAGATATCCCATTTCCTTGGACCATTTTTTCAAAGCTCTTGTATTCTCTATCAATATATCCATATCCATATTTAACTGTGCTGGGCTGACTATCTTAAACCCATAAATTTGGTCCTCTATCAAAACATTGATCAAATCCTTTACTTTATTTCTTGAACTTTGCCATTCAATAACATGGCTTCAAGACAAGGTACCCTATTTTCCAACTAAATCTTGCTTGGAATTTATTGGCTTCATGGATCTGAATAGATTATAAATGGTTACCTCACACTTATTTATCATATCTCCTAGAATAGATAAAATAGATCTATCTTATAAGTTATTTTATTTCTTAAGCCCTTTGATAGTAGCTTGTAACTATTATATTTGTCATGAGATAGTTCAATAACATATTCCTCAAAAATAGGATGTTCATCAGGCCTCTATCATTAATTTTAAGTCAAACTAGTCAATGGATCCACTTTTTGATATATATTTTCATCACCTCCTGTCATGACCCTTTTCTTTGTCACTCTTTATAATATAATAGTCTCTACACAAAACTTGAATCCAACTAAATATCGGGTCACATGTGGGATTGGGACCTTCATTTGTGATTGTTCTACTAAATTTCTTGGAGTATCCAATATTATTTCCTCATTTTACTATTAAGCAACTATCCATGGTTTCATTTCTTGCTCCATAAAGATATTAACGGCTTTGACCAAGGGCCATGGGTAATAAATGTGTAGATTTTTTACTCTTGGTTCATGAATAAACCACTTAGGGATGGGTGTCCCACATAAAATGTTCTTTTCACTAAACAAATTGATTTCTTTTAGCAGAGGAGTGATGGTAACCTTCGTCTTCTTAGATTTTGGAACAAGGGCAGTCTCTACTTTTCTCTTGGGGGGTCAACAAATACTAAGTCCAAAGATTTCCATTTGCCATCCTTAGTTCCTCAACACTTATCTTCTATTCTTTATCTAAATATGCATATGTCATAGATAACATTTTTAATATATCCTCAACAGACTATTGAGGATCTATGGCTATCATATGAACCTCCTCTTCATGTATTTCATGTTTTTATACATTGTAAGGTTATAGAGATGTTAAAGTAGAAGCAATCTAACTTGAGTTTCTTTACTTTGGACTCTTCTCTTTAGGCTTATGTTTTACTTATGTATCTTTTTATGTAATCACTAATGAAAGTATAAAATATTCACCACTTATCAGATGATACTACTTGGGGTCCAATTTCCACCTGTCATCTACCTTCCAATCTATTTGTACTTTATATTTAGGACTAATGGTGTGATCTCTTGATCTTTTAGTCACTTCAAATGATGAGGATGTTTTGATGTATATAAAATCAAAATCACTAGGTTATTTATCATAAGGTACATTTAAAATACCTTTGATCTTTAAATGCACTTTCACCTTCCCATAAAGCTCCCATTATCTAAGGTCATCCCTGTGTAGGTTAAAAGAAAACCTATGCTTTGATGCTACTTCAATATTATCCCACTGTCTAAATGTAGTCTTGAAAATTGTCATTAGGAAGTCATTAAGGAGTCTCTTTCCCTTTGTTTTACACATGGCATATACACCATGGAACAACTAGTAGAATACCTCTTTCTCAAACAACTTATCAGGAACATGGATTGGAAATTTGAGAGGGGTACTTTGAGTTCCCTCAATCATTAAAAGAATACAATCTAGGCATAACCATATATCCCCCATTTTTTCAATAGAACTATTGATTAGAGGGCTCACTCTCTATGTAGTCACATATAAATTGAATGTGATCCCTATACTTATAGATACACAACTTATAATACTATTGAGAAATGGTCAGAGTACCACTTGAAGACCATTCTCTCTAATTTGGGAAATATTTTATTAAACATAGGGCATTTAGGATGTAGGACATCATGTATAAATATTTATTCTTCTTATTCTTGATTGCATATATCTGTATACTCAAGGAGATGTTAATTACCTCACCTAGTGAGGGAACTATCACTTTTTTGATAATGAATTAAACCATGGGCACCCTTAAAGGGTCTACATATGTTGTGGTTAGACACCCATATAACTTGTTCAACATTTTCATAATATCCTAATTCCAAACCTAAAATGATAGACATGGATGTTCTTATTAAGGTATTAAAAGACCTAGTTACCAAATTCTAACCACATGGTTAGGGTGTCCATCAAGTTGTGCTCTTTGGCCCATGAGTTAATATAAGCTAAGACAATTTAGGGTTTGGGTATTTTGTAATGGGAATAAAATGAAATAGAACAAATACAATCCACTTTCCTATTATTATGTTCATTAATTAACATTCCCTTATCTATTTTGGCTTCCTTACAAATTGGATCAAGAATATCAATGCAATAGAGGACCTTTGATTTCATGACTGCATAATGTAGACCAGTCATCTAGATTTCTAAAATGTCAATGTATAGCCTCTTTACTGAGATATTATTCTCTTTTTACCTTGTGATAGTTGGATGGTTCTGAGTTCTTTAGAATAATTTTGACCAATTATTGTCCCTTATATTCTAGGAAGTAGGGATGAACTTGGTATCCTTGAGCATATGATCCTCTGCATCTATTATTAAATATAGCTCAATATCTTCCTTTAAGATATTCTTATGGGTCACCATTACTATGATCCTAACTAAATTATATAATTTTATATAAAAATTCAACCTTCTCTCAATACTATTATAGTGAAAACAAAGATAATTGGGGTAATCTGCACACTCTAGTGTTTTTCATAGGTTTATGTAGAGCTTCAATGGTGGTAAGATAGTTTAAATGTGAGATTTAATTCCTTAGATGGAATTTAAATTTCATTTTATACCTTTCATGGAATTAGAAATGTTTACCTCTTAAAATTCCTCTTATACTTGACTTATCATATTCTATTGATCTCCTATTTGCATTCTAGAGAGTGTTTCACTTGGTAACTCCATAGGTTCTCTATGCACCTTCAAAAAACACTCCATCACTTAACACATTTTTTCCATGTCGTATATTCTCACTAGATCTAGGTCCACTAAATTCTTGACACTCTCCATACCATTGATCTTTATCCATAATCTTGAATTCTATTTATTGATCTCTATTTAACTCATCACAGTTATGACATGTGTCACAACTATGTTCAATCTAGGCCCTTTAAAATTCCCACCTTCATCCGCAACATTAATCTCATGGATGTATGATTTAATGTTTATCACTGATTCATTTATTTATACCCATGTTCAAATTTTGACCATAAATCTACTTGATCTCTTATCGAGATCATGACACTTGTTGATCTTTCATTCCTTCATAGGTTCTTTGAAAATTTGACTCTTCACTCGCCATCAAATTTACTTTTACAATATTAATGCACACCATTGATTAATTCTTTTCAATCATGTATTCATGTTATGCCTTCAAATCATTGATCTTTGCTATGATCTCGCAAGATATTGCCACTTGGCATATTTGTGTTAATTCATTCCTATGGGAAATGAAAATAAATAAATTAAAGGTTTGGGAACATAAATAAAACTTAGGATAAAGTTTTATACTAAGTTTTTGGTCATATTAATAAATAAAATTAGAAATTTAGGATAAAATATAATGTACATTTAAATCATAATAAAAATGCCCCTGCATTTAATTAGTCCTTGGAAACACTAATAAAACTAGGTGAGGTTTTTGGATATAAAGGACTTACCATGAAATTTTAGACTAAGGTTTTTTTCATGTTAATAAAAAATATTACATCTTTAGGACAAAACTTAAACTAATCTTAAGGCATTATAAAATTTTCTCATTCAAGATCCCACATATATTTGAATCTATTTCAAAAGGACTTAGGCTAAAACATATTAGACTAAGGTTTTTCAACACTATTTAAACATTAATTCAATTAATTTACTAAATACCTAAGTATTAGTCAAAAAAGGGGAAAAGTTAACATTTAAAGCATAAAACTCTAAACAATGTTTATTCTAATGGAACTCCATTAAACCTGCAACCTGGAAACAAAATGTAAACATTAGATATATTAGATAAAGTCAAATGAAGATTAAATGTTAACATGCTAAATGTAAGTTAGAGAAAAATATGAGATTCGATGATGCATTTTGATCAATTTTAATTTTATCTTATAACACAATTTTTAAAATTGAACAAGGGTTCTCATTTTTCAAAAAAGGGGGTATGTTGAACTCAACAACAACCTCTACCTAGTTTATCCCTAGACCTATCCTAGAGCCTTAACCAAAATTTTATAGCCATTTTGTAGACCAAGACATATTTTTTTAGATCAAACATATTTAAAGAACAACATTCCTATATCCCAATCCATTTTGCCTAGTAGTCTGCCAACTGGACACTACCACTACATTAAAGACACTAAAGTCACATGGCTCTAGTGTTCCCAACTTAGTGCTAGTGTGCCTTGACATAAATATCCCAAAAGGATATATTTTCAAATGATTACCCCTCCTAAGGTCATCCTAAGTAAATTTTATTATCTGCATAAGATACAGATCTCTATAAATACAAGACTATCTAGTATTTATTCACTAGATGGAAAACAGATACAAAAGACTACTCAAAAAAGAACAAATTGATTAAAATTAAGGTATTTGATCCCTATTATACCCTAATTATTCATACTACCCTCTACATCTACCCTAATCCCATATTTCAAATATCTTTAATATCAATCACACTCAAGGCATTCAAAACCATTCTCATTCTAGCATTCACTTGCATTTGCACCAATCACTACATAAGAGAACTAGATCGAGATTAATCCCTTGTCGATGTATTTGTATGTTGGTAAATCTATTCACAACAAGGTGTTGAGGATGTCAGGCCTATCCTACATAATAAATTGACATTCCATGCCTAATATAAAGTTCTAGATTTTCAAATGCTTGCCCCTCCTAAGGTCATCCTAAGTAAATTTTATTATTTACATAGGATATAGATCCCTATAAATTAAATAATATCTAACCTTTATTCACTATATGGAAAATAGATACAAAAAACTATTCAAAAAATAAACAAATTGATTAAAATTAAGGTATTTGATCTCTATTATGGCCAACTTCTTCATACTACCCTCTACATCTACCCTAAGCCTATATTTCAAACATTTTCAATATCAATAACACTCAAGGAATTGAAAACCATTTCCATTCTACCATTCACTTGCATTTTCACCATGTACTATGTGAGAGAACTAGATCGGGTTTGATCCCTTCTCGATGTATTGTTATGTAGGCAACTCTCTTCACAACATGGTGTTGAGGATGTCAAGCCTATCCTACACAATAAATGAGCATTCCACACATAATATAAAGTTATAAAGTTTGTGTAAACAATAATATAACCTAGAAACATAGGTGTAAGTGCTCCTAAGAAATAGGAACAGTCTCACAAAAATGACACTAGCACCATTTTGAGGAAACTAGTGAAGCATGGCACTAATGTCCAGGTAGGGCATTACTATCTAGTGAAGAGTCAGACCCAATAACTTTGTTGAGGACACTCAGGCCTATCCATAACCAAGTTTTTAGAACCTAAATCTTTTCCAATAATTATTTTCTAGATAACTCATTATTTACACATATTTATTATTATTTTTAGAAAGTCAAAATATATAAAAAAAAATCGTGGTTAATTATTGCATATTATTTAACTAATTTAGATAACGTATCCCTTTAATCTATCTTAGGATTTGCATATCATGAACCTTAAAAGGTAAAATCACGTATATCTATCAATTGTTATCATTGCATATCGAAGATTGACCCTTCCCTAAATTTTACTCCTTTTTAGGTCCTATGTTGATCCAAACTCAAAAAATGAAAAATATAAATCTATCTCCTATGGCTCATATTTCATATGGTAAGTTGAAATGAAAAATATCTTACACCATGAGATTCAATAAGTATCAAAACCCTATGATCAAATGTAAAAACAACTTTGTTTCATGACAGTCATATTTTACCATTTTTGGAAGCTTTTAGGGTATTTTTTGTGATTTAATGCAAATTTGTACAATATATGGTCTCAAATGGAAACAAATTTATAGGTTTTTAGATATATTTAGTGGGTCTTTGGTTGTTTCTCAAGAGGTGTACTAAATATAGAATTTTTTTAGATAGGTAGAGTTTACTTACCTATGTGCACTAAGGGAAACTCTAACATTCCTAGCACAATCAAAACAATCCCCATACCCACACCTACAAGGACTCGTACTTATAACTATTAACTGTAGGAGTAGTCTACAACCATAACATCAAGATTATAAACTATTAGAGAAATCAAAAATCTTGACATCAGGGCTATAGACTGCTAGAGCATTCCACACCAAAAAATTAATATTATTTAGTATGGAAGCATCCAAAAACCACAAAATTTATAGCAGTCCATTTTTACCCTGACATATTTATCTGACTATGAGAAGTGTCGATTATACATAGATTATGACTTTTTGGTACATGTGTAGTCCTAAACCCTTTTATAGGATTGCCTTGCATCTCTAATGCCAAAGCCTAACATCAAATGTTCTAACTTTAAGATTAGTCAAACATTATAATAATTGCTTAGGAGGGATAAAACTCTAATGATTATGTATGTACCCTAAACCTTTGATCACAACTATGAGGACATCAAATTTAAGATTGTGAAGGATGACACAATTAATTATAAAAAGAGCATCATTTTTTTAATTGATGTCACTCCCTGTAAATCACATAAATAAAAGTGATGGTAAGAATAGTACCCATTTTAGGTCTTAGACCCTAGTCATATGGGAGTTAATCCATTAGTCACTTCAAACTCAAAATTGATTAACTTTTGCTCCAAGGGGGAATATGCTTTCTATGGGGAAGTTAATTTTAAAAAAAATCACATCAAAATTATTTCAATCATAAATTATCAAATTTATACAAAGTGGAGATCATTATTTTTTCATGAGTAATAAACACTCCAACTTTCATAACTTTTAGTCAATAGCTCCATTTTAGGCACTATTTTTTTGAATGTGTGAGTTTATTTTATTTCTAAGCATATATTATGTTCTCATAGCTTGTACAATTGAACCTCTATGGATTCATGGTGGTTTCATATCATCGTATTTCAACACAAATTTTAGCACATACTTCCTTCTACACTATGGATCTATGCTCAATTCTGATTATTTCATCATACAACTATCACAAGTGGAATGTCAATGTGAAAATTCTTGCACCAACTAATGATGGGTACATAAATTAAATTTACATCTAAAGTAAATAAGATGAAATGGTACATATAAGTGACAAAACCTATTATCTTCTAACCTTATCTATATCCTAGATTTCTCTTTCATATAGAATATGAAACTACTTAAAATCAAGTGTGCACCATGTTGGAAAAACATTTTTGAATGTAGGACATCATGAGATGTTATGAGTTTGAGAATAAGATCATAAGTTTGAGCCTAGGTGATTTTGTTATGATAAAGAACATATTCACAATGTTTAAATCATTCAAGTTATACTTTAAACTATGTGACATTGATAAAAAGGATTATTAATTGATTCTTTCCATCTTTACCTAATTGGGTTCTTACTATTTTGTCTTTGTTTCTACCTTCTACACCACTAAGCATGCCATTGGAGCTACATGAACTAGACTATTCTTGGATGAATTTACTACTAACTTGACTTGGAAGTAATACAAGATCATTCAAATTGTACATTAAAGTCATCTAAATCACATGCCTTAATTATGAATCATGACAAATAGAAGGCTTATAGTAGTAAGGAGAAGAAACAATAAAAGAATGACCTAGAGTAATAAAAAGGGATTTAAATTTGATGTTAAGTCCAAAGCATCAAAATAATAATCCTCTTCAGATGGGAATTCCAAGAAAGAGTGACTCACATGTGGATATTAAAATAAATATGGACATGATGAATTGAAATGCATGAAGATGCAAACTTGCCAACTAACAAAAATGATCGAGAAGCATAATCTTAGTGTCCTTAGTTCATCCAATCATAATTCATTAGCATAGTATTATTCTAAGTCCAAAGATGGTAAAAAGGTGAAATAAAATAAACAAAAAAATGTTGTTGTTATGTCCTAGGATTCCATGTGGGTTACTGATTCTAGTGCTTCACATTAGATGTCTTCATCATAGCACATGTTCTCATACTCAGAGCCTTATTCTATGACTTTCATCTCTTGGGTGATGATATTTACACTAAAATTAGTGCGTATGGATCTATTAAAGTGAATGATGGCATATATAATGGTGTTCTATATGTTTCCTCATTATCCACTAATATCTTATCTATTTATTAGATCATTCACATCAATTCATGTAAAAGAGTTGAGTTCACATCCAATTTTATGCTTATTAGGGAATAAAATAGTGACTATATTATTGAATTTGGGAAAGGATATCACAAATCATGATTGTATAATATATTTCATTTTGATCCTGATGAACCCTCTACTTAAATTTTCAATCATTCATATGGGGTGAGTAAATTATGGCATGAGTGATTTAGACATCTCAACTATCACTACCTAGACCAACTCAATCATCATGACATGGTTTTAGGGTTGTCATGAGTCAAGTTTTTTGATGGATTTTTTGAGGTTTCCATACTTGGTAAACATCCTAAGGATAACTATGATAGGGGAAAATCATGAAGATCTGAATTGATATTAGAGCTTGTCCAAAGTGAAATTATTGGTCCATTTACAAAATCTTCATTCAACAAGGTAAAATACATGCTTACTTTCTTTGATGACTATTGGAGGTATACTTGGGTGTTATTTCTTAAGTATAAATTTGAGGTCTTTGATCATATTCAAGTCTTCAAGGCATTTGTAAGGAAATAAATAAAGTAAATCCATCAATATTTTATGCACTGATAATGGTGGTATGTCAATAACCGTTTTGTTTAATTATGAACTTTAGAGAGGATTGAACTATAGCTTATAGTTTAATATATTCCATAACATGCCCTTGAAGGAAATGGCCAACTATATGCTACACTCCATGTCTCTTACACCTTAGTATTAGGTCGAGGACATCAAATATATGTGTTATATCCATAATCATGTTCTTCATAAAGTATTGATAGGAGTCACTCCTGAATATTAGAGTGGTAAAACACCCACAATTAATCACTTCGAAGTGTTTGGATATCCAACTATGGCCCACATTTTGAATAATAAATGTAAGGAAATGCATCCTCAAAGTTGATCATGCATCTTCATTTGATATCTTAAGGGTACTAAGGGATAAAAGATTATCCATCCAACCACTCATGAGTTGTTCATTGAGAGGAGTGTTAATTTTTAAGAGGGTCCTTTAGAATACACACTAGGCACCTCTCCAGCTTCTTTAGATGTATTGAGATTTGATGATAGTTCTAATTATTCAAATCCACTTGAGTAGCTTCTTAATGATCTAAATTCTTCTGCTAGTTCTAATGATGAGTAGCGATAAGGATTCACCTCCTCCTTATCCTATAATATCTTCAAAAGATGAGGAATCTCCTCTTAACCCTCCAATAACTAGTCCTTTTTGGGCTAGATAAACACTTAAAATTTTTGTTCAATGGGTTGGAGATTCATCAAACTCCATGCAAACCTATTCACAATTCAAGGATTCCACACATGATCTAATTACATCATATTCTGATCTAAAATTATTTTACTTGGCATTAGGCACTCCTGACTGGGACACTACTATATAAGATAAGTATGTTTCCTTATAGATGAAAAACACATGGAATTTAGTTCCTATCACTAAGGGAAGAAAACATGTTCATTATAGGTGCATATTAAAAAAATATATATATTAACTAGATTTCTAGACAAGTTAAAATCAAATTTGGTAGCAAATGTTTTTATTAGGTACCTGACATTGACTATAAAAAGACACTTTCACCAGTTATAAAATAGAACTCAATTTGAGTCACCCTCGCCATTTCCATATAACACTACTCGGATGTTCATCAGATGGATATGAAGAGTGCCTTTTTTCATGATGACCTCACTGAGGAAATGTACATGGAGAAACCACAATGATTTATGAAAAATTCTTTAATAGTTTACAAAATCTAAACAAATGTCTATTTTACCAAACAATCCTTCATTCTTAGTATGCCAATATGGACTCCTTTCTTATTTTTTTTTAGTTTAGTAGATGCCATTCTGATCTAAATGTCTACATTTTATAATATGATGATTCACTATTGATTGTGGTTCTTTGTGGATGACCTATAGATCATAGGGAGTTATTCATCCACCATCACAGTAGTGAGAACTATTTTAGTTGACTTTTTCTCAATGAGTGAATTGGGCTTGTTGTATTACTTCCTTGGGATTAAAATTTCTTATTATAACTTTGAGATCATTATTTCACAATCCAAGTATCTTATTGATTTAATTACATAGTTTAAAATAATCAAATTTAAGCCATCTCTACCTTATTTTCTATCTGCTGTAAAGATAAGGATAATTATCCATCTCTTTTAGTTTTTTCTACCTTGTATTGATAAATTATTGGTAGTTTCATCTACCTTATGCACACTAGACTTGATATTTCATATCTTGTACGAATGTTCTCCACATTTATACAAGAACCACCTGCGCTACATTAGAAAGTATCAAATTATATTATCCACTACATTTAAGGTCCTCATAGTTTTAGGATTGACTATAGAGTAAGCATCGATGTTGACTTAATTGGTTACATAGATTTAGATTGGACTAGTGATATTCAAAATCATAAGTCTACTTCAAGGGACAATTTTTCCCTTAGTTCAAGTCTGATTAGTTGGTTAATAAATTAGAGAATGTTTTTTATTTATATTATACAAATGTATAATGTAGAGGAGATGTTAGTGTTGCCACTAAGGATATTCAACTTCAGAGGGTTATTACTAAGTTTGGCATCTAGTTTCAGTAGCCAATAGTCATCTTCTTCTTAAACCAAAGAACAATTAACATCTATAGGCATGTGGTCCTCCATAAAGAGACTAAGTATATTGATATTCACATTTATTTCATTTAGGATCTCATCCATGATCAATCCATTTATCTCCACTAAATTTAGACAACAAAGCAAATTGTTGATATATTGACCAGAACCTTGACTGAGAGAAAGTATCTTCTTTTGTGGGCTCTTATTATGGTTCATTAAGCTCTATCATCCTCATGTAGGGGCATTTTTATTGTAATTGGGTACCTTATCAAGCCTTTGCATTCAGACATAATTCTATTACCCATGTAAGCTACATTTAAGGGGGGTGTTAGTGTAGGTTTTTATTCCATTTTTTTTCCCTACACATGTTTATTTAGATTGTTTAGGAGTATTTTAGGCCATTATGAAAGATAATCCCCCATTAATGAGGAATTTAGGACATGTCACCTATATAATTTACCTTCCTAAAGATTATATGTCTAATGATTCTAATTCTAATATTTCAATTTGTCAATTATTGAGCAATTATTTCTTTTTGGTTCATGTTTGATTTGGATACTATGCATCTATAATTTATTCATGAATTTGACTCTATCTAGTAAATACTTGATTGTGTTCCACTCTAATAATACCTTTAACTCCCCAAGGATAGTATTGACATGAAAATATAGAGGCAACATTCAACTATAAGTCCAATGGTGATCTTAGCCTACATTGAAGGGTTCTCCAATGGGATTGAAAAAATTCTAAAGATTCAAAATTATAATAAATCCATCTTACCCATTAATATGTTAATAATTTCAATAAAACTTTTGCATTGAATTTTTAATATTCAAATGATCTTGTGTAATTATCTACATCATAGAAATGAGGAGGTCCATCTAGACTAGAATCAAGGAACATGTTTATAATGCCTATTTGGAAAGAAAAGAGAAATCAACTCTAGCTAAGAATTCATACAATAAAGGCATGTGATTTTCATTGAATATGCCAAGATTATTCATGTAAAAAACCATTTAAAAATATAAAATAAGGATATATATTTCATTAATAATAAAATTTTCAGAAAATTTGAATATAGATGATGTATTAAGGTTAGGTCATGTTTGGAGACGTATTATTAATAAATTTGAAAAGAAGGTTATTTTAAAAGTGTTCCTTATAGTGTGGGTTAGTAATTTATTTTCCATACTAAATTGTAATTGTATTCTTATTCAAAAATAATTATTAAAATTCAATTAATTCAATTATTTTAATTAATTTACTAAATCCATAAATTTAATTTTGTTTGAAAATTTATTATGTTATTCTATTTATAATTTCAATAATTATTTGGTAATTTCAATTTAATCATCATTTTAGAATTATGATGTCATAATTGATCAAATTGGGGCCTTTAGGTTTATTTTTATTTTTTTATGTAATATTTTTTTTAATATCATTTTTAGGAATGAGATCACATTGTTGAAAAGGGAGGTGGACTAATTATTCTAGATTTGTCAATGACTATTCTCACATTTAAAATATTTTGTGACCTTTATCTCATACCTTATTTATGTATAGTTTTCTATTCCATGATAAATATTTCTCCTAATGATGGATTATGGTTGGTGATTTAAAACATGTCCAATCAAAAACATGCACACCACTTTATTAAAATCTGTAGATTATATTTATTATGTGCCTGATTATAAATAATTATTTATTTATTTATCCATTTATCTTTATAATCCTATGTAGTATTTATCATTCTCAACAAAATTTTGGTTTCAATTAAAGACCAGATATTCATTCTTAGCACACCAAAAAATCTGAAATGTAAATGGTAAAGTTTTTCTGATAGTTAACTAACTCTAAATCTTATTTTAGATATATCATTCTTAATCAAAGGCTTCTCTTTTTTTATAAATATATGGTTTGACATTTCACCTCTAAGGGAAGACTAGTATTAACAATTTGGGATAAAAATTACTATTCTTCACATATTTTCAAGAATTAAATGTCTTATAAATGCTTGGAAACATTAATTATTTATTTCTTAATGAGTGTGCTAAGCTCATATACATCACCTCTATATAGGGTAGTAATTATATATTAGATATTAATTTTTTACATAGGTGACATATATTTTTTATGAAGAATACTGTATATAATTCTATTTAAAATCCAAAATTTTAATTCTTCTACTTGACCCATGATCAAGGAGAACTCTATGCTTGATGAAAGGTAAGAAAAGGCAAACCCAACCTAAATGTCACAAGGATAAATAATAAGAGTAGGTTATTAGAATTTGGCCAATAAAAAATATAAATGAATAAAATAAACTATAACAACAACAACAACAACAACAACAGTAATAAGAAATAAATCAATAGAAATAAATTAAAATCAATGATATTAATAAAATAAATATAAAAATAATAGCATAAATATAAAACATAAAAACTAATAACATAAATAAATAATTTGAAATAATAAAATAAAAATAAAAAGGTCCAAAACATGATTAATTAATTATTTTAAATAGATAGCATACTTATCTTAGATAAATCTATATAAAAGACACTAAGACATATCATTTTTGAGTTGGCATATTTTACATATTTGTGTGTGTGTGTGTGGGTGTGTGGGTATGTGTGCACACGCGCACACATTTGCATGTGTGTATGTTCCTTGAGAATAATATCTCTTTAGCATCTTTTACATAGATTTATCTAAGATAGGCATGATGGTAGCATCTATGGGAAGTTAATTTTCTATTAACATATAACATGATTTTACACACACACACACACACACACACACACACACATCACTTTAAATGATAAATAAATAAAACATTTGTAATTAATATCAATGTGTATTATGAATAAATGAAAATGAAAAACAAATAAAGTACTTGTAAAGCATCTAAATGTTTAATACACACAAAATAAAATGTGAAATAAAGAATCAATTTAATATTCATCAAAATGTGACATACACATTACATAATTAGTTGAATAATGAATCATTTCACATTTATTTAAAGAAAATTTTAGTAAGTACATAACATTATTTATTTTATAATAAATTTAGTCTTTATTCTTCACATTTCCATTTGGAAACTGATTTTTCTTTTTTCATCTTTTCATAGTGTTTGTATGTAAATGGTGATGAGATTATTAGTCATTCCCAGGAATTTACATGGGATAATGCCATAAATATTAACCATATTATTTATTTTTGTCCTATATAATGTTTGGCATTTTAAATAACCGAACCTTTTTGATTTGTGTATTGATAATTCCCAAACCAACCGTAAGCATAATTTATTTGTGTGTGCATTTTTTAATGGTGTAATTAGAATTTTAAGTGGAGTTTCATCTTCAAATTTTATTCCAAAGTAAATTTCAAACTCAAACACAACATATATTAATGATTTTAGTGTGACATTACCAAATTTTTATATTATACTTTGAATATAACCTAGATCTCTATTCACTATACCTACTTATATCCAATTATTGGATGTTTGTATGACCCTTACATCCTTAAAAATAAAAAAAGTACAAAACAATTTTATCATTTTGACCTCTTACTAGTGTACTAACACAATCTAATTTGGTAGAAATGTCACATGGAATAGGTATTTTCAATCAATACATTTTTATTATGTGTAGATTATAAAACTAAATATTTATAACATATTAGTCTTATACATTTGACAAATATAAATTAGGGATTTGCCCTTTAGTTATATACCTCCATGATTCTGAAAGGTTCACATTCACCATCTCATAGTACTTAAATGCTTATCTCTTAGTCTTATCCACATAATTATGATGACCCAATTTTTTTTTGCTATAAAGAAATCTTAAAACTTAATAAACATCCTTCACTGTTATTTTTAGATCAATACCTATTTTCTAATCAATTAGACACTACCAGCCATAGAGGGACACTACCATTGATGTTAAGGTCCAGATCCTATCTAGTGTATAGTAGCAAAAAATCATCCAAATTACAAAATGATCAAAACCCTTGGGTCGAGATAATTATCTCATTTAACCCTATAGTGATATATTTTCAAAATCTATGGTATAAATACAAGTATAAGCCTTCTCATTCTTAATCTATAAAATATCAAGAAAACACTTGAAAAATCTAAATAAATTAAATTAATAATATTTGTAATTTTCCCCATTCATCCCTATTTTAATATCAAGTATATGAGAAAACATATCACAAGTATGAAGCATCAAAAGAATAACCCATGAGTGATTTTTGTCAAATTACAAGGTAGATCATTGCATGGATATTAATATAGCATATTTCATTCTTGCGCACACACATTCACACATATTAGGGATAACTAACTAAGTATGAGATGATATTTCAAGTAATTTATATGTAGGTGGTGCCTATTGACATAAGGGTATTTGGTTTAGCTTGACACCATTAACCTTAACCCATTTTTCAGCAAACTCATTTCAAGGTGAAGATGGTTGAAGAATCAGGAGTTAGATAGATCAAAAAACAGTGATAGCATATATCCTAGATTTAAGTATATTATAGGAAAATTGATATAAAGCCCAAAATTATGAAGTTGGTTGTATCCATATCCAGTAATTATTCCATATCAGATACTTCTATCATAGTGAGACACTAGTATTGATGGTACTGTCTAGATCTAATTGTAGTGTCTATGGATACATAATTATAGTTTATATAATCTAAGAAATAATATATAAAATTATTTCTATATGTTCTACACCTATTTCCATTTTGGATCTACCTCCACATATTAAACCATCTAAGTATAATTATTTTTTCTTTATTGAAATATATTTCAATAGATGTATTTTACTATTTTCATCAATCTCAATTGTATAAATTTAGAGTATAGTTTATATGAGTTTTTTATTAATTGGTATATTATAGACTATTTTATCACCATTATTTTACAAATATTTTTATATTATTAACCCCTTATACCCCACATATCTAAATTTAATGTTAAACATTTCGTGACCCTGATCCCTTAGTCTTCTCATGTAACCCTTATTTTATCTAAGGTTGTACATCTTCTTGTGGTTTTATTATTTATTTATTACATATCTATTTTTATATTTTACCAAACATAAAAATAAGGGTGTTTTTGTAATATCAAGTATAACATAGGAGAAAGAAGATGTTTATACTTATAAATCCCTATATATTAAGCATAAACAATTTCAAATGTTACCAAATGAACAAAATTAGTGATGTTTAACCTAATTCATTATGAAATATACCACTCAAGATTATAATATTTATCATCTCATTCCCATAAAATTCACATGGCCTATGTTGAGTCACACATTCCATACTATTACAAGTCCAAAAGTTTTTATATCACATCATCGTCAACATATCCCTCACCCTCCTAAAATGAGTATAAATATCCAATGGAGAAATATTCCATTTTTTGATCACGTAAATTTTTTGAAAATATGTAATGATATCATGGATAATATACAAACTAATAAAAATGGGAATGTACCTTCATGTAAATTTATTCAAACTCCAACATTTCCAAATAATATCTCCCTTATCAAGGATTATGATTCATTTGTTTCTTCATTTGATATTGAATTTTTTTACAACAAAATAAACATATCATGGAGGAATTATAAAAAACAATCAAGGCACTAAGAAAAAAGGGGCATTACAAACCAAAAGTGGGAAAATTTCCTTATGTAATAAAAAAATGTACCTTTACCATGACTACCTCAAATTAAAATTGCAATATCAATACCAAAGGCACATGAACCTTTAAAAGACATTAAAATATATAAAGTTCAAATATCTCATAGTGAAATACTAAAGGATACAAAATTTATAAATCTAATATAATTACCAAAGTATCCTAGATTTAGGTATTCTAAGCTTGCACTTATTATTTTTGTGGACGATAGAACCAATATGCCTAAATTTAAAAAATGTGTTTGATAAGAACCAATGATAACACCTTTCCCAAACACCATATATCTTAATGATTATCTCATGTCTATGACGTGTACATTGGAGAGCATAAAAGACAACCATATATAATTTATATGCAAACTGCTTACCATAATGCTAATGCCGATATTACCTCCTTCAACAATCAACCAATTTCACAATGTATATTTGAATATCATTATCTTTAAGGTTTTTAACTACCAAATTTACCTCTCTTTGATCATCATATAGGTCCATTTAATTTCATGATTAAATATGTACACTATTTTGGTCTATGGGCTAAAGATGATAAAATATTACTAAAAACCTTTCATATGAGTATTATTCATGAATCTCACAATTTGTTCTAAAGTTTACCAAAGTGTTCTTAACCACTTTTTCAAGATTAGAACATGTTTTATTTTTTTATTTTAACATACAAAAGGAGAATAAACATACATTGGAACATTTTCATAATCTCGAACAACATGATAATGACTCCCTTCAAGACTATGCTATTCTATTTACTTAACTTATAATTTATACCCTTGTATTTGTAATTATAATGTATTTTGTACTAGTATTATTTACCCATTAATGGAAAGAGAATTACATAAACAATATGAATCATTTACCTATTTATACTTGTATGTTCATATATATGTTTCATTCATACTCAAGTATCTAAAGAAAGTTAACATATCTTCTTACAAATACAAATTTTTTATTCTAGATATAAAAGAGGAATATGAGTTAAAAAATGAATACTAGGAATAAATGTGTGGAATTATTCATATTCCTCTGGGAAATTTATAAAAATTACTCAATATGGGACTAATCCAAGATACACTTAAAAAACAAACACTTCAAGTTGAAAAAATCAAAATTATCCACACCAACAATATTTAACAATAAAATTATTCATGGGTGGTGTTTAGTTTTGGAATAACCATGTTTATGCTACATAAACAAAAAACTTGTGTAATATAAAACATTTTAGAGAACTTGGATTTGATCTAAAGGACTTAGAAAATAAATGAGGTTAGAATTACTCCATAGTAAACATAATTTTACAATTGATTATGGCCCTAAAGTGATTCAAACAAGGGTTTGGGTTATACCACACACACAAAAAAATTAAAATAAATAATATAAATTACATTATGGACCCTTTACTTTTACTAGGTGGAAGCCAAAATTAAGCAAATTCAACAAGGTATCTCTTTTTCCCATGGTCAAAAATTTATCTATATACCACATGATGGAATTTTTATTCTACTTATCATGTAAATCATGAATAATATCATGTCACACACTATTTTCACCTATCGAACAATGATAAAAATAATATAAATGATCCAACCTATGTTTGAGGGCATTTTTAAAAAAAGAGAGAGAAAATAAAATATTATAAAAATGTAAAAAACCATTCAAATAATTTAAAGATACAAAAATATTTAGCATTACCATAATTTATTAGATCTTTGGATCATATATTGTTTGATTTATGTTATTATATATCATATCATTTCATTCTCATATAGACATATGTTTCACGCATCTTTGAGTGTGATATACGTATACCCAAACACACGATTTATGCATTTTCAAATGATGAGCATTTCCTTTACTCATGTCATATAGTAAATTGGGGCGTATTTTCTTCTTTGATCATGATTGATAAATTGTAAATATATTTTATGATTATTTATACAATTATCATGTTTGACTTGTATGTTAACACTTACACATGTCTATATGCATTCTCATATCCTCCACAGTGTACTTGATATGTTATGATACATATTTTTTTTCTAACACACATACACAGGGATGATTATTATTTGCTTATGTTGGTTACTTATGCTTCATTTATTTTTCACTTTATTGAATGTATTACATTACTTTTTGTTTTATTTCTTGTGAAACATTTGAATAGGTTCCTTACGTATTTGCCATTGTGTCATTGTATGTTTTCTATAAATTTAAATATGTCTTTCATTTCTATTGTTTGAAATTTTAATAGGCCCTTTATATGAGGTCTTATTGAACCATTCATTTCGATTAAATTGAGTTCTCTTGTGTGTGTAGTTGATTACTTGTTGAGATTTTACTATTTCCCTCTAGACATTACCATGATTTATATCATACATCATAGGACTTCATGTGATCAAATAGAAT